>CP139509.1:397890924-398018424 GCA_021014915.2 Artemisia tridentata subsp. tridentata | reverse complement strand
AAGTTGCTGCAAATGGGAAAAAAACTAACTATGAACACGTACTACATGTACCAGCTACACGAACGGCCCCATCTGCATGGTTTACTATTTAAAAGCAGAAGACTTTTCCAACAATATGTTGTTTCTGTCTACTGTGCGATAGAACAAGACCGGCTTGACTTTATCAGAGCTAAGCAAAACAATATTCGGGCTGAGTATCTAGCAGGTATTTATGACGCCATTTCCAGGGGAGATCGTTGTGGTTCTGAAATAGGTCAAAAGGTTATTTTGCCTTCAAGTTTCACTGGAGGCCCAAGATACATGTACAACCACTATTTGGATGCTCTTGCCATTTGCCGAGTACTTGGGAATCCACAGTTTTTTATTACATTTACATGCAATGTCAGTTGGCCAGAAATATGTAGATACATGAAAAAGTATCCAAATCTGACAATTGCAGACAGGTCTGATATTGTAGATCGTGTTTTTGAGCAAAAGGTCAACGACTTTCTCAAAGTACTCAAAGAAAACAAAATCTTTGGTCACGTAACTGGAGGTACTAATACATTATAAAACTTTTATTTTTTCCACCAGCTTTCTACCATTTTATAGGTTTCTATCATTTTTTAGTTCACAAAAATAAATAACCATATAATTTACATTTTTGTATTGTACAGTTCTGTATACAATCGAATTTCAGAAACGAGGCCTTCCGCACTGTCACACGTTATTATGGGTACATTCTAACAACAAGATACATTCAGGTGAAGATGTGGACGAGTTCATTTCAGCAGAATTACCAGAAAAATCAACTGACCTAGAAGGTTATAAGGTTGTTGCAGATATGATGGTTCACGGGCCTTGCGGATCTGCCAACACAAAAGCACCATGTATGGAAGAGGGCAGTTGCAGCAAGAATTTTCCAAAAAAATACAATGAAAAAACCTTCTTTGACGAAAATGGGCATGTACACTACCGAGGTCGAAAGACACATGGTTACGCAGTCAAAGGGAATATACGGTTAGACAATAGTTACATTGTCCCATATAATCGTCTACTCTATCTTATGTTCAATGCGCACATAAACATCGAATATTGTGGATGGAGCATGATGATAAAGTACTTGTTTAAATATATATCCAAAGGCACGGACAGGATTGCAGCACGCATTACAAAGCCTCTGGGTGAATCTACAACATCAACAAATACTCCAAAGATACAAATCGATGAGATAAAAAATTTCATAGATGGCTGATTTATATGTCCACATGAAGCATGTTGGAGAATACTAAATTTTCCAATTCATCACAGAGAGCCAGCAGTACAAATTCTTGCAGTCCATTTAAAAGACATGTAACAGATCAAGTTTCGGGACAAAGAATCGTTGCCATATGTTGTTAGTGATGATGGAAGAAAGCTAACAACACTAACTGAATGGTTTATGTTTAACACGTTGCACGAAGAAGGCCGTCATTTAACATACATGGATTTTCCATCCGAATTTGTTTGGTATGAAGATTTAAAAACATGGAGACCGAGAAAATACAAAAGTAAGTCATCAATTGGAAGATTGGCATATGTGCGTCCTTCAGCTGGTGAGCTGTTCTACTTCAGAATGCTGCACTCTCATCAATAAGGTTGTCGATCATTCTGTGACACATCGCAATTCCGGGACATTTTCCAAACTTCAAAATTTACTATTCATGGATCACTATTCATCATTTCACTATTCATCATTTTTGAAGTCAGTTTGCGACTTTGAGATGTTTTCAAAAAATTTACTATTCATGAAACACTATTCATTCCTGGAGGGAAATCACTATTCATGGTTATCTTTCATCATTTCGTAAACTAGGTTTACGGGTATTTTGAATTCGCGTAACCGTGAGGGTTTAGCTGCGTATTAATGAAACATCACTAAGGACATATCATATAAGCTAGAGTAGTCTACATATCATCAGTAACATCATCTGCATGCTAGGTCATTCACGGGTTTGCGTAATTTCAATTAACGTATATTTATTTATTAAATAAACGCTACCACTCAGTCATTTACTACGAACAATATACCCAACACTCCAGACTATGGTCCTAATATATTTTCACACTCATTATAATGATATAAAAACTATATTATTAGTTTACCCGGAGTTTTTAAATCATTTACTATATATATCGTCAAAAGCTTATAACTACGACAGTTTACGAAATTTCAACGCGATAACTATTTGAACACCCGATTCTTGCAAGAAATGTGATTTTATAATTTTTACAACTTCGTCATACTTTATTTTGTTTCGTCAAAATTTATTTCTAGCTAACTCGATACCCGATAACACATAATACCTTAACCAAATTAACTAAGTCTTGCACCAAATAGACAAGATTATTAATTAGCCACAAAACTCTTCCACCATTCCCCCAATTGCCGCCCCATGTCCCGCCCCCCCTCTCGTCTAAATGCACTTGATTATCTTAACTAAAAATTTCTACTACTTAGATATTATTTACAAAGACTTCATTTATACATACAAGTAACTAAATAACATATCAAAAATTCTCTCATCTCTCCCTCTTCCTTTGGTGGTTCGGCCAAGAACAAAAACAAGAAGAAGATTCATCAAAAATTTCAAGATTTAGTATTTCAAGCTCTATTAGTATCCTAGTTAAGGTTTTGAAATTAAAACCTCAAGGATAATTAAGTATTTTTCTCCAAAACTCACCAAAACCTCAAGTAAGCTTCTAAATAAATTTCCTACTCTTTCATACTTTCATTTAATCTATTTTGATGTTCTAGTAGCAAATCATGCAAATGTACATATGTTATATACCACTTACCATTTATTTTCTCACTAAAATGAGTTTAATGAATTTTATTAGTAACCTTATGAGATCCATTATTTTTGGTGAAGATTAGGAACCCATGACACCCTAAGAAGGTGTATGGTAGGCTTAGGATAGTGTTGGTCCCCAATTTTAGATCAAATCACACACATATATTCAAAGAGAATAACATTAACCAACCAACCAACAACCCTTCCCTTTCAATAGGGAGGGTATTTATAGAGTACATAATGAAGTGGGCTTGGCCCAAAATAGAGAAAACAAAAGGATGGGGCGCATCCCATTAAATAAATAAATAAAATCCCACAGCCTATGGGCCTTCTACACAGGCTGTAGAATAAAACTAACCTAAAGACCTAAGTAACCTATTACACAATATGATCGATACTTCAATGATCTAAGACGTGTTCCCAATAATCTCCCCCTAAGTATTGATCATCAAGGTTGCTTGACGTCATATTTGCTTCTTTGGCTTCGATGTCATCAGTATCTTTGTTCTTCGTTCTTGAATATGTGATATGGTAAGATAATAATCTGTCGTCCTCCAATGGTCTTCAATTCTAGTGTCTTTACGTCTTTTCCACTATGCTCATATGTCTTTTGACATTTGTTCTTCAACTGGTTCTCACTTCTTCAATCTTTGACTTGTGAAAGGTTGTAGATCTTAAACTTTGACTTTTCTTTAACATCTTTGAACTTTTGTTATCTCTAAGTCTTAGTGAGAACGTATCTTCAGGATATGAGCTTGATGGAATGGTAGTGGAACTCCATGATTTGCTGCAGGTAAACAGTTAGCAATAAATCATCCGGTACTTACAGGTTTGGACTTCGAGATCGTCAACAGCATAGTGTGAAGACTTTCTCTAATCCCAACCCAGACCATTCTGAATCGGATACCCCCGAAAGGGCTTACACGGACACACCGAAGTGCACCCACGATTCAGTGAGTCGCTGGAGATCACCCCACGACTGTAGACCGTTTTGGAACTAACACTAAGCGTAACCCACTAGGGATTACCGAAGTGACCTGCTGTCAGGGCTGTGTGATGTTGACCCTGGCAGGATTTCCATTCAATCACTGAGAAACACAGATTGTTAATTCTCTCATGAATGTTCTCGGCAAATTGCTAAGATCTGCGTAGGACACTTCCTAATTTTACGGCTGGCGTCCATTAATGTAGAACAACCAGTGTAATGCTAAGTGTTCCTATGAGATCTTTTTTTGTATCTCTTGGTCTAGACTCGATTAGTGCCTATTTGTTTGGTCGTCGAAGGCGTGGAGCAGAATGCCTCCTTTTCAATATCAACACATCTCGGAGTGAGAGGTTGATAGATTATGTAGGGATCTCCGTGTGAAATGAAACAAGTGTCTTTTGAGAGACACCTGAGTGGCTAGAAGGTTTAGTGCAGTGCGTCACTGGGTCCATGACGACTTTTAGTCTTCAATACCGGTGTTGCCTTGACAACAACCAGTAGCATGTGTATTGAACCCGGTTTCTGCCCTAAGGTTGAACAATTTGGAGGGCTATTTCTTTTCACCCTTTTTCTTTACTTTTCTTTTTAATTCTTCAACCCCTTCTTTCTCCTTTCATTTCATTATTCCTTTTTTCTTAATACCTAGGACTTTCTAGTTCTAAACTATTGGGATTGTCCTTGGGTAGATCCCTCCGGTTCTGGTGGATCATGGGACGGTTATTCCTAACCTTAGTCTCCTTATTACACCATGACTAACCTATTATCGCCATAGACCAAAACCTTTTGAAAAATCTCTCAAAGCGTTTATGATTGTGAAAACAAATTTTGTTAACACTTTGAGAGTTTTGGTATTTTCAGAAATACTCCCCCTCAACATGTGCTTACAAGTGTTTAAAGTAAATTTGCACATGTCGGGTAGAGTTTGCACTTTTGAATTGATTGATTTTCAATGAACCTGATCGTTGCAAGACACGCTTACATCACTAGTTAGACTAGCTCGAAATTATTACCCGTCCAGATCAGATTCAAGGAAAAATAGCTCAAAATCGGTACACTCTACTCAGACACGTCCTTTACGAGACACGCTTACATCACCAGATAAACTGGCTTGAAATTATTACCCGTCCCGGACATGTCTTTTCGACTACTGACATTAGCTATCGTCAATTCGAGGGTCAATTCTGAGTCGAGCTCTTGTGAGATTACAACTTTTCATTTACCATATTTTAATCATCACTTATTCTCCCCCTCAAAAATAGCATACTCATGTTGTTTTTGTAAAACATTTGATTAAAATATGCTCTTTTTGAGGTTTACGGGAAGAATCTCAAGAACATTTGTTTCAGAACAAAGATGTAGTTTCAAATACTCCCCCTTAACGAGGGAACACTTGTCCTTATGAGCAGAACTTTTGAAAACTTAGAAAAAAAAAAATTCTGGTTTAAGTCTACTCATAAGTAAGAAACTTTCGCTCCTTATTTGAGGATTGAGGCACTGAAGCGTACCTCAGGGTCCTTTCTTTACAAGTACGGGTTGTGCACTGTTATGTGTACACAAGCCATTAAGCATGATTTTGACAAAACATTATTGTTTTGTAAATACTCCCCCTCAAAACAAGCATATGTTTTAAGAATTTTAAACTTTTTAAAGTTTGAGGGAAGGAGTCTTCTTGAAGCAAAATTCTGAAAGATTTAGAAATTTCAGTATGAAATATTCTTGAATAAATTTTGCTTCAAAGTAACTAAAACGTAATATTTTGAAATACTCCCCCTCAAAACTAGCATACGTTTTGACATTCTTTAAACTTCGGAGCGAATTGGGGAGTAAAGATTTGAAAAATCTTGAGCAAAAATTTTGAAAAGTTTTGAAAAACCTTTTGAAAAATTTTGAATAAATTTTGCTCAAGATTAAGAACTTTTTAGGATAAGTGCATGCTTGGTATTAAAGAATGGTTTAGCAAGTCACTTTCCTTTCTTTGAAACCCGAGTTGTACACTGTAATGCGTGTACAAGTCGTCATGTTGAAGTCCGCGTCCTTAGCTGAAGTACTAAGAAGTCATGGTGTTCTTAGGATTAGACAACAACCTTGGGAACCCATTTAAGCACGGCGCCAACGGGTTTACCATAATTTGAAATCCATTTGTAAGTTGTGTCAATCCGATTCAAAGAAGTTGAATTCCAACGAGGACTGAAAACCGGTGTTTCATTTTGAAATAACACTCGTGGAATCAACGGAGATTTAAAACTCTTTTTCTTGTGAAAATTGTTTGAGAAACCCGGTGTTTCTCTTGGAGTTTTAAAATCTGAAGAAGAAGTTTTCCATCCATTGTTGAAACCCGGTGTTTCATTTCGAAAATTCATTTTTGAGATGAATGGAAACCTTCCGGAATTTGGAATTTTCAAAGCAGAGTCATTCTTATGTTGCAGCGAAAGCAATTCTGATATTGAATATTTGAAAGGTTTTGAATGACTTTGCTTTGGTCTCCACACTTGCGTTACCGGTGTAAGGCGAGAGTGTGGAGTTTGAAAAATTTGAGTCTTTACTTTTGAAGCATTAGGATTTGAAAACTTTTGAGAAGTAAGTGTTTCAGAAAAACTTGGTTTCTTCGAAAACTTCCTTCCTTTTTGCAAAGAATAGGTTGTAAACTGGGAAACCTTTTTCGAAAATGGTTTTGAAGATTTACTCGTGTAGACCTTCTTTGAAACACTTACTTCTGGTGTTGAAAAATTAGAAATAGGAGCTTTTCCTTTTGATCGGTTAAGAGAATCAAACTTCACTTTTAAAGCATTGTATGAAGTTCTCAAATCACTGCATTCTTTTTGAAGAGAAAGATAATCTTGGGATGCCAATTTTGACTCTAAAGAGGCAATTTGTTTCAAAAGTTGATCCTGTTCGGCTTTAGAATCGTCAATCTTGCGAGCCAATTTTCGTTCGAACACAATATTTTCTTTTTCAAGTTTTTCAAAATAACTTTCGAACTTGGCTGTTCTGTTGACGAGTTCAGTTTTGACATCCTCAAAATCGTTTGTTTGTTGAGCTAAAAATGTTTCAAGCTCAACCACTTTTGTGAAAAATTCAGTTTTAACATCCTCAAAATCGTTTGTTTGTTGAGCTAAAAATGTTTCAAGCTCAACCACTTTTGTTTGAAGCACACGATTTTCTGTTTCAAAGTTAATGTTTTGTGCTTGACATCTTTGAAAATGTTGTTCAAGAGAGAATATTTTACGTTTCAGTTTCTCTTTGATGTCGCTTGACTCTATTAAAATTCTCTCATTTTCGTGTCTCAACATCTCATTTTCCACTTCAAGACAGTGTTCACGATTAGTTCGTGTTACCAAGGAATTTATACATTTACTATAATTCTCGAGCTTTTCAGTTAACGACGTATTTTGTACTTTTAGTTCACGATTAAGCTCATTACATCAAACAACTTCATTTTGAATATTTTTTTATTAAGAAAACATTTGAAGCACAATCTTGATCATGATTCACATAGTCATGTTCAACCTTACCTCCATTAGGATCCATATATGGAGTCTCAGGAGTAATATTTCTATCATCCTGATTCACCACATATATGTCGTTAATGTACTCAGGTTGTCTATGACTTTGTGTCTCATAAGCAAACACATTATCAAATGTATTGATATCATCAGTTGATTGATGTACCTTAACCAATGTATCTGTATAATGTGAAGATCCGACATCAGCAGCTGCTGTCTTCAAATCATCCTTACAGTTGAGTTTCCCGTCAGTATCTGAACCATTCCCTTGACTCGTGAAACCCAAATTATTATCTGATGTCCCTTTCTCATTGGTCGTTCCCGCTTGTATCTGCATCTCCATTTCGATTCTTTCCCGTTCTTTTTCTTTTAACTCTCTTTCATCCAATTCCTTTTCACATGACTCTTTCCTCAGATGAATTGATCTTGCAGTGAGCACCAGTTCCAGTATGTTCATTAGATTAAGCAACTGATCTCTAAAAGATTCAACTTCAAGGTAACTAATGATGCATTCTCTCCATATTCTGCTTACAAATTCATAATCTGTAGAATTTCTGAGCACTCTAAAATCTAAGTAGAGAAACCATTTTAGCTGCGTCTCGAGCGCTCGATATTCTACAATGCAGTCACTTCCTTGTTCAAGTTGCTTCTCTATTAGAGATATGTAGTGCAAGAGTTTCCGTTTGAAGGTTATAAAATCCATTTCTGGTCCGAAGAGTATTTCAACAGCACGATTTACCGATCTATCCCATGATGGTAAGCTCACTTCTGAGAGGAACATACATTGAAGCTTAACTGATTCAAAATGTGCCAAACAGTTTTCTTTGGAGTGCATAGCGAGCTTTACACTTTTAGGCATCTCTCTCCCTTTTGAACTTTATTCCATTTATTTCGGTGTGTGATTCAGTTGATCTTGGATCGTTCCAAGGAAATAGGAGTTGTGTCTATTGTTGGTTACGGTTCAAGAGATAAGTCCTTTATCGAGTTATGCTTACTTGAAGGATTTCTATGTTGAAGGATTCTAAGTTGAAGGTTTTCTAAGTTGAAGGATTCCTAACTTGGAGAATAATAGCTTACTCGGAGAATTCCTTACAAGGAGAATTCCTAACTAGGAAATTTTGTTACTAGGAAGATTTTTCTAACTCGAAATTTCCTTACTAGGAGAATTCCTTACTAGGAGGATTCCTTACTAGGAGGATTCCTTACTAGAAGAATTCCTTACTAGAAGAATTCCTTACTAGGAGGATTCCTTACTAGGAGGATTTTCCTAACTCGGAAATTTTGTTACTAGGAAGATTTTCCTAACTCGAAATTTCCTTACTAGGAGGATTCTTTACTAGGAGGATTCCTAACTCGGAAATTTCCTTACTAGGAGAAATTTAAATGATCCTTACTTGGAAGATTTTTAATGTTCCAAACTTGGAAAAATATGAAATGTTCCTAAGTTGGAAGATTTATAAAAAAAAAAAAAAAAAAAAAAAAAAAAAAAAAAAAAAAAAAAAAAATTCCTAAAGCGAAAAACTTACAAAGTTCCTAACTCGGAAAATTTGTAAAGTTCCTAACTCGGAATAGTTTTTTAAATGAAATTCCTAACTCGGAAATTTTATAATGTTCCTTACTTGGAAAATTAACAATGATCCAAACTTGGACAATTTAAATCGTTCCTAACTCGGAAACTTTTATCAAATTATCCTTGCTCGGAAATTTCAATTTTTCTCGTCAATAATTTCCTAACTCGGAAATTATTTTCACTTTGCTCGGAAATCCAAAAAAATATTCTTACTCGACAAATATCACATACTCGAAAATTTAATGGTCCACCGAGTAATTGTCAGATACTCAAAATATTTTAAAGTTATTGTAGGCTACTGACACCAAAGTTTGACAAAATTGAGTTACTCGGAATATTTAATTAGACTGCCACTCTTTTATCTTGCTCGGAAATTGAATTCACAACTTAATAAGACTATGCTTTGACTTTTTGTTACTTGGGAATAATAGAAAGAAACTTTACTCGATAATAAACCTGACAATTATTATTTAAAGTTACTCGACCAATATTATCTACTTCCTAACTCGGAAGTTATCCGAATTTTTTTTCCCAACTCGGAAAAAAACTTTTAATGAACAATAACGCAAGGCAACAAAAAAATTAATTTTCCTAATTCCTTATATAGCTCTTGATACCACTTGTTGGTCACCAATTTTAGATCAAATCACACACATATATTCAAAGAGAATAACATTAACCAACCAACCAACAACCCTTCCCTTTCAATAGGGAGGGTATTTATAGAGTACATAATGAAGTGAGCTTGGCCCAAAATAGAGAAAACAAAAGGATGGGGCGCAGCCCATTAAATAAATAAATAAAAGCCCACAGCGTATGGGCCTTCTACACAGGCTGTAGAATAAAACTAACCTAAAGACCTAAGCAACCTATTACACAATATGATAGATACTTCAATGATCTAAGACGTGTTCCCAACATATAGTTTTGGTGTTGATTGGAAGGGATATATACAAACCTTGAACTAGAAAAATTGGTTTTAAAAAAAGTGTAGATAAGGTTCTTTCCATTTTTGAAATTTCTGGAAAAATCAGTAGACCATGGGTCATTTTGGTTTACATATTTAGAAAATATTCTCAAAAACGAAACCGTGGCCGCTGGAATGAGCAAAAACGAGCTTACGACGAGAAAGATACGTTAATTTTAAGTTTGACGACGAAAACTATTTTCTGAAAATAAGTGTGCTGTTGCACGATTTTCCATTGGTAAAACGAGGCATTGAACGCGATCTAGACGAACCGACATATAAAAAATCTATTAGTTAGCTGTAAGACGAAGCCGAGGATATAAAGAACGTAGAAAACGAGCTTATAACGACCAAGATACAAGCGTTTAAAAACCGATGATTCACCAAACATTTTATCAGCTTTTCATTAAAATATTTCTAAGTCTAAAACAGTTTTTGCGAGACACCATGTTGAGAGCCGTTTATCTTATTGATCGGGACTCGTATGGATAAAATGTCAGTGTTACGAATTTAAGATATTATCTCAAGGTTTCTAAAAACGCCGAGCTTATTTTCTAACGACCAATGTACACCATTTTATGACTAGTTTTGCGATGTCATTTAGCCATTTTTATAAGTTGTGAAAAATGCTAATTTACGACATAAAGCTCTATTTTTCCAATAACTCACCAAACGACTATCGTAGGATATCGTTACAACATATATTCACGTGAAATATTTTATAACTTAACAAGACGTCAAAAATATATTTTTCGACGATAAACGTTATTTCCAAAATTCATGAGTGGTATCGATAACATACGTATTTGCATGTGTAGCATCATTTCATGACTTACATTAGATCATATCATTGATATTAGGTTGAAGTAAGAGATCGTGCCTCATTTCAGTGTATCCACTTTTGTCATCATTACTATTGCATCAGGTGAGTTTTCATAGCCCCGTTTTTCAAGTTAATATTTCATTTCAAACCTACGGGGGAGAATACATGCTCGTTTTCAGCTAAATGATATACTTGAATATGCTATTTGTTTAGTCAAACCATTATTTGTTCTACTTATGACTTTGTTAGTCATTCGAATACGTTGTATATTCACTGGTTTCGTACTTAATTCTTATTACTCATGGAACAAGCACTTTAAACGATTATGCATGCTTAACCGAATGAACCGGCTCCACTACTATGTACATACATGACAGAATGAACGGGTCACATAACCGAATGTACGGGTAATATGACCGAATGAACGGGTCACATGACAAAATGAACTGGTCACATAACCGAATATACTGGTCGAACTAAATTTATTTTAAATCTTGGTCCATATATTACGTTTGTTTACTTAAACCAAATCTTATTTGGCAATGGGTTGTGAACACACAAGTTGCAAGTCTTGTATGGGCGGGACTTGGGACTGAGTGGATTTACAATGCCTTTGCTGGGAAATTCTTATTCAAATGCTTTACATTTTACACTAAACTCTATGAACTCACCAACCTCATGTTGACACTTTAGCATGTATTTTCAGGTATAACTCTATAGCACACTATTGGAGGCCGTTGGCATGGCATGGCATGGTCATAGAAGACTCTGATATATTCGGGACCACTTGAAATCTTTTATGGGCTTATATTTCCGCATTTCATTAAATGATGTAAAACAACATACTTTTGAGTATAAAAATTTCTTTTAACGGATACGGTAAATCCGTTCTCTTTACTCTGTGTTATGGTACCAATTTAGTAGCACCCCAGCGACATGTATGCTTCCGCTGTATCCGAATTTGGGGGTGTTACAGATTGGTATCAGAGCCTTGGTTATAGAGAACTGGGTAATTTTAAAACCTAGACTATAACTACATTTACGGAAACTTAACCCTATGACCGCCACGTGCATGCCTGCCAAGCTGATGCCTCATTTGTGGTTTGTTGCTAACATATTTGATGAGATTGTGTCTTATTATCGGATCAATTATACCTGCTTATTCTCGTTGATTACTATAATTGTATTCCATATAAGTATGCTTACATATTGTACGCGTCACAGCGTTACGCGTTTTCCTTACGTAATCTCATCATCCGACCTCGAGTTTGGTCACTTGCCTTAGTCTGTCAAAACGTCCTTTAAATGTGAGGGACATATTATTAGTATAACTGAGCTGAGTATTTCAAAATTCATTGAACCTCGGTGGAATATAGACTGATCACCTATATTCGACCTGGGACAGTGGGACATAGTCTGATCACCTGTGTCCGACTCAGAGGTGAATTTTGCGATACTGGGAGTAGTTATAATAGAATTATGTCCAGGTTGATTCTCTACTCGATTTCTAAAGATTTCAAGAATTCCTGTGTGTGTATATACAATCGTTGCAAGAGCATTCACATCTACATCACCTCGTGAACCACCGCCTAGAATCACGCCAGCCAATCATAACTCGACCTCAAGCTTTCATTTTATGACAAGCTACTTTAGGGCACCTACTTTTAGGAAACGTCTTTATTACGTCTCACTCTTCTTTTCTTATTTTAAAGAATTATGCCGCCAAAGAAAGCTACTCCAGCTATTACACCAGCTGCTATCCGAAAACTTGTTGCCGATAGTATAGAGGCAGCACTCGTAACTGAAAGAGAGGTCATAGCTGCACGGGCTGCTAAAGCCGCTTTTCGGGCAGAAACAACAGAAGCTGCAGGACTAGCTGCTAATGGTACTAATGTTCGCAAATGTACATACAAGGACTTTAAGAACGGCGATCCCATAAAATTCAAAGGCACTGAAGGAGCCACTGCTATGATCCGTTGGTTTGAGAAGAAGGAATCTGTATTTCTTCTATGCAATTTTCCAGATGATTGCAAGGTAAAGTTCGCTACTGGTACACTCATTGAAGACGCTATGTCATGGTGGAATTCTTATGCACAGCCTATTGGTATGGAAAACGCTTACAAGCTCACGTGGGAAGAATTCAAGAAACTACTGAGTAAGAAGTTTTGTCCACGCACCGAAGTGAAGAAGTTGGAAACATAATTTTATGAGTTAGTAACTACAGGTAATGATATCGAAGCCTACATCAGGAGATTTCAAGAGCTGGCCGCGCTATGTCCAACTATGGTTCCAGATAACGAGTAGTTGTTGGAAAACTTCATTGGTGGGCTACCACACAGCATCAGTGGGGATGTAACTGCTTTTGATCCACACACACTGGACGAAGCTATCAGAATATCTCAAAAGCTTATGGCACAAGTGGTGAAGAAGGGAACTACTGTCAACAACAATGACCGTAACAACAACAACAACAGCAATCACGACAACAAGAGGAAAAGGGATGACAACAAAGGAAACGATCAAGTTCGGCCGCCACATAAACAACATGAAGTGGTTAGGGCCTACGTTGCTGGACCAAGTGAAAAGAAAGGATATGCAGGGACTTTACCCAAGTGCAATAAGTGTCGGTTTCACCACAATGGACCTTGCCCCACTCAATGTGGAAACTGCCAAAAGGTCGGACACAAAGCCAAGGATTGCAAGGCTCCCACCCTCGTAAATCAGAAAGTCACGGTAACCTGCCATGAGTTCGGAGTAATTGGACACTTCAAGAGTGAATGCCCAGAGCTGAGAAACCATAATGAAGGAAGAGCTCGTTGAGGTGCGAAGCTCGTCAAGACAACAACGACAATGACAATGGTTAAGGAGAGAACTCCTGCCTTAAAAATAAACCAAAACCTAAACTCCCTAGTGTTGTATTTCTTTTGCGTTTCACTTTAAGTTCTATCGTATAAGTGTCATGTACTATTACGAAACCCTATCTAATGAATGTATTATCTTTTAACATCGCAATGCGACTCAAATATCCACGTCTTTTCACCAAATCCACCCCAGGGACAACACTAACTGAATTCAGGGAATGAATTCCTTTTAGGGTGGAAGACTGTGACACATCGCAATTCCGGGTCATTTTCCAAACTTTGAAATTTACTATTCATGGATCACTATTCATCATTTTTGAAGTCAGTTTGCGACTTTGAGATGTTTTTAAAAATTTTACTATTCATGAAACACTATTCATTCCCGGAGAAAAATCACTACTCATGGTTATCTTTCATCATTTCGTAAACTAGGTTTACGGGTATTCTGAATTCGCGTAACCGTGAGGGTTTAGCTGCATATTCATGAAACATCACTAAGGACATATCATATAGGCTAGAGTAGTCTACATATCATCAGTAACATCATCTGCATGCTAGGTCATTCACGGGTTTGCGTAATTTCAATTAACGTATATTTATTTATTAAATAAACGCTACCACTCAGTCATTTACTACGAACAATATACCCAACACTCCAGACTATGGTCCTAATATATTTTCACACTCATTATAATGATATAAAAACTATATTATTAGTTTACCCGGAGTTTTTAAATCATTTACTATATATATCGTCAAAAGCTTATAACTATGACGGTTTACGAAATTTCAACGCGATAACTATTTGAACACCCGATTCTTGCAAGAAATGTGATTTTATAATTTTTACAACTTCGTCATACTTTATTTTGTTTCGTCAAAATTTATTTCTAGCTAACTCGATACCCGATAACACATAATACCCTAACCAAATTAACTAAGTCTTGCACCAAATAGACAAGATTATTAATTAGCCACAAAACTCATCCACCTTTCCCCCAATTTCCGCCCCATGTCCCCCCCCCCAGTCCAAATGCACTTGATTATCTTGACTAAAAATTTCTACTACTTAGATATTATTTACAAAGACTTCATTTATACATACAAGTAACTAAATAACATATCAAAAATTCTCTCATCTCTCCCTCTTCCTTTGGTGGTTCGGCCAAGAACAAAAACAAGAAGAAGATTCATCAAAAATTTCAAGATTTAGTATTTCAAGCTCTATTAGTATCCTAGTTAAGGTTTTGAAATAAAAACCTCAAGGATAATTAAGTATTTTGCTCCAAAACTTATCAAAACCTCAAGTAAGCTTCTAAATAAATTCCCTACTCTTTCATACTTTCATTTAATCTATTTTGATGTTCTAGTAGCAAATCATGCAAATGTACATATGTTATATACCACTTAACATTTATTTTCTCACTAAAATGAGTTTAATGAATTTTATTAGTAACCTTATGAGATCCATTATTTTTGGTGAAGATTACGAACCCATGACACCCTAAGAAGGTGTGTGGTAGGCTTAGGATAGTTTTGGTGTTGATTGGATGGGATATATACAAACCTTGAACTAGAAAAATTGGTTTTAACAAAGTGTAGATGAGGTTCTGTCTATTTTTTAATTTCTGGAAAAATCAGTAGATGATGGGTCATTTTGGTTTACATATTTAGAAAATACTCTCAAAAACGAAACCGTGGCCGCTGGAATGAGCAAAAACGAGCTTACGACAAGAAATATACGTTAATTTTACGTTTGACGACGAAAACTATTTTCTGAAAATAAGTGTGCTGTTGCACGATTTTCCATGGGTAAAACGAGGTGTTGAACGCGATCTAGACGAACCGACATATCAAAAATCTATTAGTTAGCTGTAAGACGAAGCCGAAGATATAAAGAACCTAGAAAACGAGCCTATAACGACCAAGATACAAGCGTTTAAAAACCGACGATTCACCAAACATTTTATCAGCTTTTCATTAAAATATTTCTAACTCTAAAACTGTTTTTGCGAGACACCAAGTTGAGAGCCGTTTTTCTTATTGATCGGGACTCGTATGGACAAAATGTCAGTGTTACGAATTTAAGATATTGTCACAAGATTTCTAAAAACGCCGAGCTTATTTTCTAACGACCAATTTACACCATTTTATGACTAGTTTTGCGAGGTCATTTAGCCATTTTTATAAGTTGTGAAAATTGCTAATTTACGACATAAAGCTCTATTTTTCAAATAATTCACCAAACGACTATCATAGGATATCGTTACAACATATATTCACGTGAAATATTTTATAACTTAACAAGACGTCAAAAATATATGTGGAAAACTAGAAGGGGGGGGGGTTGAATAGTTTTACGTCATTTTTATTTTATTATGAAAACTTTGTTTCCTTTTAAAATCTTAGATTTGAGTTTATATGAAAAATTATACTTAGAAAAATATTATTAATTATATGTGTATCCTTTTAGATTTGTTATAAAAGTTTTCTTTTCATGAATGGAGTTTTAAATTGATCTTTATGTGAAATCAACTTCTAATTAATACTAATAGTTATATATGCCTATATGTATGAAAGTAATGACGATATAAAGAAATAAGTAAGAGATGGAAAGATCAAACAGAGACACGAGGGATTTATAGTGGTTCGGCTACAAGGACACCTTCCTTGCCCTACTCCACTCCCCGAGCACACCTTGCTCGAGAGTTTTCTTCACTACTTCAACAAGCTCCCTTATGGCGGAGAAAACCTTACACAACTTTGGCTTACACCGGTTTAACGACACAAAGCTAGATGTCGGGTTCTAATCGTAGCTAGAACCAATCTCACAACTTATACACGACTTAATCACACCTTCTTCTTCACGACTTCTTCACTATGACTTCACAACTTATCACCACCTATGTACACTTCTACTTCTTCACACCTTCACTACTTACACACCTTAACAACACAACTTCTCTACTTACACACTAACCTATCCCAAACAATTATTCACACAACTATCTAACAACAATACACAACTTATATACAAATGTATGATGACACAAACAACTTAGGTATCTAAGTTGCAATACTTCTTCTCTAGTTGTTGAAGGAGTATTCTTCTCTTGCACTTGAATGGAGGAAGCTTGGATCACTTGGAAACCAAAGCTTAAGAAAATATGATCAAAGGTTTTTAGAAAGAATTTACAAGGATTAGAAAGAGTTTAGAACAGAAAGTTTTAGTGTGCAAAAGGTGAGTAAAAATACAGGGGAAGGCTGGTATTTATAGGCAGAAAAACTGGACAGTTGAAAGCTACTGGAGCGTGGCCGGCCCCCTTAAATAGGGGGGCGGTCCCCTTAATTTTATGGGGGCCGCCTAGCAAAATTAAGGGGCCGCCCTCCCTAGCCGTTGCCCAGTTTTGTCTTTTTGTGGGGAAGGTTTTTCTGGAACATTTTTACTGATTTTGGTTAAAAATTTGAATTCACAAATTTACTCCCTCCGTCTCAATTTATTTGTTAGGAGAGAGAAAACACAAAGTTTAATAAAAGTGGGGCCACTTTAATTTTCAACCATTAAAATGGAATATTCCTCCACTAGATTCTCTAGTTTTTACTAAATAAGGAAAGTGGACATTTAATTTGAGACATCCAAAAAAGGAAATATGGACAAATAAATTGAGACGGAGGGAGTATAATGAATTAAACCTTTTTATTTATTACCAAAAATGTTTTTCTAAAAGATATAAAATGTTTTTGACATTTTATAAAAAATCTAGTTATTAAGAAAATGTTTCTTTGATCATATAATGC
The DNA here is from genome assembly GCA_021014915.2 of Artemisia tridentata subsp. tridentata. Taxonomy (NCBI): domain Eukaryota; kingdom Viridiplantae; phylum Streptophyta; class Magnoliopsida; order Asterales; family Asteraceae; genus Artemisia; species Artemisia tridentata. The sequence goes on along the minus strand of CP139509.1, from coordinate 398,001,104 downwards.
ATTAAGCATTAGTTTATTCATACCTTAAGTGATTTTAATTGTAGAAGTGAATATTTACAACTAAGTACTTGTTTATTTCATAAGTTTATGTTTTAATGAGTTTACATTTTGTGATTATCAAAACATAGAGATATGAATAAGTATGAATAATGTTTTTAGGCATTAGTTATGTCAACAATCTCCCCCTTTTTGATGATTACAAAACTAAAACTCATTAAATCCAAAAAGTTATTTTTGGACAAGTATTTAGTGAGTTTATATTCACTTCTCCCCCTTTTTGTAGAATCAAAAAGGTTATGCCGACAAGTTTTTGAGATAAAATTTGTCGGGACGAGAACTCCCCCTTGATGTGTGCTCCCCCTCGTTTGAGGGCACCAAGGAATCGATATATGGAATACTTGCAAGAAAAATATTAGAAGCACAAGCATATATATAGCAAAAATAAGCATGCATATAAAGACATTCATTAAAAATGTTGTGTATAAATACACAACCATCCAAGATTATATTCAATCCTACATTAGCTAGTAAGTAATGCAATCTACATAATCATTCTAGGAGTACATGATCTTCCATGGGGCTTGAACACAAAATGGTTTGAAAAATTATTTTTGATTAAGCATTGCATATGCTTAATTTGGTGAGAATGGAGGTAGTGGTGGTGTAGGGGGTGAAAATGGTGGAGGTTGTGGTGAAGGTTGGTTGTTAAGCATGTGTTCAAGGGATAAAAACATGTAGTGTATCTCATCTCTAAGACCAAAGATGATGGTTCAGTTGTGGGTGCAACAAAGGCAATTGTCTCCATGGGCTTCAAGTAAAGCCCAAGGGATGGGAAAGCATGGTGGTGGTATTGGTGATGATGAGAAATGAGCATCAAGAGGTGTTATTGGTGATATGGAAATGACAAGTTGGGTGAATGGAGGTTCTTGAGTAGGAGGTGGAGTTGATGCTCTTGATGGTGGTGATGATAGGTGTGAGTTGATGTAGTTATTGATGGATGAAGTGGAAGGTATGGATGAAGATGATGTGCCATGAGTAGAGGGTGTTTTTGATGGTGCATTTGGTGCACTTGGGGATGAACATTGAGGTGGTGGTGATGGAGTTTTGGTGTCTTCTTGGGTTAAGTCAATGAAGAGTTGTTTTGGTGGTATGATGAGAATTTTGTGTTTCTTGGATGTCTTAGAGATGGATGATTTTGGTGATAGCATGGTGAATGAAAATGGGTGTTTGATGGAGGTGATGGTTGATTTAGGTAAGGTTTGGAGGTTTTGTGGTAAAATTCCAATACCAGTTCGTCCTTTAAGAGAAATGGTAGCTGGGGCTAGATAAAAGGGGTCACATGATGCAAAAGAAAACAATAAATTTTACTGCCCAGATGGCCGGTCCCCTTAATTGTAGGCCGGCCCCGTTAAAATTAAGGGGACCGCCTAGGGAATTAAGGGGGCCGCCCATCTGGTGTTTTCCCAGGCGACCAAATTTGAAAAATTTCCAGAAAAGGGTCATTTTTAGGGTGTTTTTGCAGCAAGCTCCATTTGAATCATGTACATCAAGAATGATTAAATAGTGGCATAAACATGTTAAATACGCATGCATACATTTAAAACATATTATGGAATAAGCATGTTATTAATCATCAAGCATGTATATATATCATGATATCAAGTATACAAGCAATAAGCATAACAATCATATATTAAAGACAAGAAATAAAGCATTCATTAGTTGAAAATAATTATGTTAAAAACATAATTATTGATACAACACATATTTTGCTTATAGCATACAATAAGTAGAAAATTTTAAATTGCCTAAGAGATCCATTTGACTTGCTTGAGACATGAAAAACTTGAATTATTTTGGATGGATGATGGTAAAGAGGGGGTAAAAATGTTGGATTAATGGGGTTGTATGTTTGGGTGTATAGATGTTGGAGAGAGTGTTGGTGGAGGACTTGGAGGTGGAGAGCTTGGAGTTGACCATGTTGTATGAGGGTTTTGATGTTGTTCAAGTGGTGGTGTTGGATTAGATCTAGTGAGAAGATACTCAATCCAAGTGAGACGCTCATTTAAGGCGATGGTTTGATTTTGGAGAAAGATGCAACAAGGACAATTGTTGACATGTTTCTCAATTTGACTCAAGTGATGTGGTGATGATGGTAATGATGGTGAGATGGATGGTGATGGGTCTAAGTTGCTTTGAGCAAGGTGCAAAGCAAGGAGAGCATTAAGCTCATGGGCTTACTTGAGTTCTTCGATGAACTTCAAGTGTTGAGTGGAAGGTGATGATGATGGAGAGTGGTTGTTATTTGGTGGAAGTGGTGGTGACACTCTTGGTGGTGGAGACATTTGTGAACTTGGGTAATTATGAGTGAATGAAGGTGGACATATGGATGATTGGTTATGTGTGTGAAAGGGTTCATTAGGATGAGGTTTAGGTGTTGGTTGAGTTTGAACAACATCATTTGTTGGGTTATGGCAAATGTCAAGCTTCCTCCTCCAAATGGGCCTCACTGAGATTTTAGCAACTCTTGAAGGCTTGGATCTTGGGTGGTTAGATGATGACATGTTTGGATGGATGATATGGATGAGCATTTATGATGGAGTTGGGTATTTATGGTGTAGTGATGATGTGATTGTGGAAGGTAAATTTTGGTGGGTGGTTTGTGACAAAATGTGTTTGTGAATTTTGGGAAGTATAGGATAAAATGGGTTTTTGGCATAAATTTGTAGAAAGGGTTGTGTTTTTGGGTTTAGTTTCAAGCAAGTCCAACTTCTTTTGAGGCAATTTAGGATTTAATAACTTATGTATGCTAAGCATATTCATTAGACATTATTATCTAGCATGCAAACAACTCATTTAGCATGTAACATATATATGTTAGACAAGAAAACACTACATAGCACCAAGTAATTCATAGTATCATATTTAGGAAGATTAATAAGCTAGTTAATTAATCCTAATGAATATCTATGTGCAAGGGAACGGGGAGTTGTGATAGCATTGACTTCTAGACTTGTACCAAGTGAGGTCTTAGTGGATAAATCATGGTTTTTCAAATTTAGTTCACTTATAAATGTCACATACACAAATATAGATGACAGATATGAGATCACCATTGATCGGTTAAAATCAAGTCATTATTTTTCCTAGGAAACACAAGTGAGGTATGTGTAACCCGGGTCGTTATCCCCGATGAGAGTTGAATGGAATTTGTGCAATCGGGTTTGTGAATCGTGTTTGAGATATAAAAATTTGAGAGATTTTGGATTTGGATTACAACTACGTAAAACAACAAATATGCTAGGAAATAAAAAACAATTACAACTAGAAACAATTAACGTAAATAAATAAAACGTGAATAAAATACACGAATAAAAACGTGAAATAATGAAATACTAAACCTAGGGTACACATGCAATAAAAAACTGATTTTATAAAAGAAAAATAAAAACCTACAAAAGTTAGGGGGCAAAAGTGTAAAATTAAAACTTTAAAAATACTAAAAACAAAGACAGGGACTGATTTTGACCTTCCTGAAACTTATTTATAACTAAAAACAGTTTTAAAAGAAAGACAGGGACAAAAGTGGATTAAACTGAAACTTGTGGACTGATTTGTAAAACTTTAAAAATTAAAAACAATTTTTAAACAACAAACTGCCCAGGTTCGAACCTGGGCAACTACACTTTGTTAAAACTATTTTTTTTTCACTTTTCTCTTAAAAACTAACTAACAACTAGATCAAATAAGCCATATTAACTTAAAGATTACTTCTGCTAACCCGAAATAAGCTCAAGATAGGCCAAAAATCACACAAGTCTGCTGCTATCCTGTGGTGCAGGGCAAAACGAAGTGATTTCAGGGCTGAAACAAACTAACTTAATTCTACCTCTAAAATCCTAGAAAGAAAATTCTTTAAGTAGACAAGCTGGGGGCTAACTCTATCCAGAAACTAAGCTTATTCCAACTTCAAACCAAGCATTAAGCAGACCAAATAATAAGCTCAAACATAAACAATAAACTAGCCATACAAAATAAACTCAAACTCTAACCGATAAAAGCACAAACAATAAACGATAATCGATCTAAATCCAATCTCAAACTAAAGCTACACTACTAAAACTCACTACTGATTCATAAGCAGCAAAAGGAAATCAATAAACAGACATTACTCAGTTCAACAATAAGCTAAAAAAACAATATAGGATAAAATCTGACTTATATTAAATAAAGAGTGCGTATTACAACTAAATCAACGGAAGATTACAAATACCTTAAAAATGCTAACATAAACATACTGCTTAACGAAAAATAAAAACATACCTAATTTAAAGCTAAAATTAATCCTGGTTACCACAGTAACCTCACTACTCTATTTATACTACTTAAGAAAAAATAAAAATACTTCGGTTCTCTCTTCTTGTGTTTCTTCTGTGAGAGAGGCTGCGTAAATCTTCCACTTGTGCTACTTTGGACACTTTCCCAGCCGTAGGATTAAAAAGAAATGATCTTGGCTCTTGATTTTGGTCTTGGCGCCCAAAACTTCCCTCGGATAGGTGAGGTGGAGGTGAAACCCGTGAGTGGGGAGGTATAAGGGGAAGGGTCTTGGTGTTGGGGAGAAGAGAAGTGGGTAAAATGGTGAAAGTTTTGGGAGTGGAGTGGATAGTGATGGTTTGGCTGCTTATGTGTTCTTGGCGGGATAGGGAAGAAGACAAGAGGAAACGGGATTAGGGATTTTGACTTGTGGCTTTGGGGATTTGACTAACTTCTTTTGAATCCGGTTGTTAGCTAAGGTAGTTTGGGCTTGGGCTTTAGGTGGGTTAAGGGTTTAGATGGGTTATAGTTTTTAGTGGGCTGTGGTTTAGGTTAAGAGTTGGATCCGGTTGTTAGTTTTTATTTAGGATAGATACCAAGGACCATATGTGTAAAGTAGTCAAAAATCAAGGACCAAATCTGCCGAATCTTCAAAGCTAATCCAGGGACCAAAATTGCCAAGCTTATTATTCCAAGGACCAAAAATTTATTTTTTTACTATTTTTTTTATTTTTTTTAAAAGCTTGAGGGACTAGACTTGCCATTTGCAAATTTTATTTGTTTTTCAAACGTTTTCAATCATTTTGCATATGGAATACAAAAACACATCTCAAAGATATTTTTAACATTTTTTGATCGTTTTAAAGTGTTTTTGGTTGTTTTGACTCGAAAATTGGACGAAAAGATATGTGTAAAACGACACATATCAAATCCCCCACACTGAGCAATTGCTAGTCCCTAGCAATTTTTTTCAAAAATTGATGGATGTATCTCTTTACCAGAAGCCATCACCTCTGGAGTAGCCAAATGTTTTAGTTCAAGTAAGAACTATGGTACACTGATAACCATATGATTTTGAGCAAATCACCAGCTGCCAACGGATTTGATTTGTCTTTACCAGAAGCCGTTTGCTTCTGGACTAGCCAACTCTTAGATAAAACAACTTATTATCTTTGGTGAGCTGATGACCAATTATGGTTTTCCAACTGCCTTTACCACAAGCCATAATCTTGCGGGCTAGCCAACTCTTCATCTTTTTAGGATATGGTGAGTCGAATACCATACAATTTTTGGCAAATTGTAAGCCGTAAACGGATTTGATATATCTTTACCAAGAACCGTTTGCTCTTGGATTAGCCAATCCTTTTGTGTGTTAGACATGGTGGACTGATAACCATTTGTTGTGTAAGTGCAAAACACTTACACCAAAAAAAATTTTGGCCAAAAATGGGGGAATTAGATGGTATATATACGTGATTAAATTCGTGAGAATTCCCCCCACACTAGAAATGAATATTGTCCTCAATATTCAAAGTACCGGCTGTTATGCCGAAACTGAGAACGTAAAAGGGAAATATTACGGGCCATTTATTTTGTTTTTGTGTTTGCAAATTTTTTTTTTTTTTTTTTTTTTTTTTTGAAATTTATATACAACAGCGGGGGGCATCTCCCCCACACTAGGGTGGTAGAAAGTAGAAAGAAGTCAGAAATATGGGTGAAAACCCATATGGTGTGCTACTGTTTTTGTTAACCGAGTCGCTAGCTTGACTCGACCCCGAATTCATTTGTCCATGGGGAAGCAAGTGGAAACCAATCTCAATCGGACTTTCATTCAAATTGTTTGGATAAACATTTGAACATGAGAAAGTTCCACACCGATGAGATAAAACCCGCGGTATTTCAATAGAAGAAACTATTAAGGGTGATACCGGGGTCAAATATGGTGTCCTCATTCCCGTAGGAGAAAAGGGAAAGAGCAATCACACCATATGTGATGAAGAGAAGCAAGATTTTTATTATGATCATGTAAAACTCTTCATCATCAGAAGCATCATCGGCTTCAACGGGAGGGAGGGTTGGGATACAATCTTCAAGAAGTAAATCTTTCAACACACCTCCCCCCACACTAGAATCATCCTCCAGATCAAAGTAAAAATGATCATATTCAGGAGGAGATATCACATAAGGGAGTTCAATCGAGAACTCCTCATGATATCGATCATTTTTATCAAAATGAAATACATCATACTCGGGAAGAGACATATAAGAATGGGGAGTGGTATTTACACTTCCCGTCTCTTCCAAATGATCGATATCAAAACGAAAGGCTTCATAAGCCGAGAGTGAATAATCCGGATGAGGAGTGGGATTGCCACTTCTCTCCTCTTGATCATTAAACACAAAACTCTCTAATTCGGGAAAAGCATCCTCGAGCTCGAGCTCGGAAGGATAAGACGGCTTTTCCATAACAACATCATCCTTTGGGGGGAGAGCAAACAATGGTTCATCAAAAATTATTTTTTCTAAAATCGGGCCATCTCCCCCCGGATCAACATCGGGCTCAACAATTTGAGCATCAAACAAGAAGACCTCGAACTCTTCTTTAGAAATATTACTTTCCTCAAACGGAGGAGAAGAGTCGGAAATGAGTAATGTGGAAGTAAGAGTGGGATTTTTGGCAATATCAATACGACAAACCGATTCTGAAGGTGGGGCAAGTGGTGTGCTCTTAGAGCTAGCAGTTTTTTACCACTTCCGTTGTATCCTCAGATTCGTGTTCATCGTAATCAAAAACACTCTTAACTTCTGCATTACAACTTTTGAACCATTCACTTGAACCAGGGGCTATGTTCATTGCTTTGAGCTCAGAACGTTTTTGTGCAACACTTTTGACCGTGAATCTTGAAAGTTTTGAATCAATTTTTTCAGATTTTTTATCAATAGTAGCAACGTTGCAATTTGACCCCTGATTAATGTTGAACGTGATCTCTTCATTTTCAACACGAATGGTTAATTCTTCGGCGTACACATCAATAAGAGCACGACTCGTTCTTAGAAAAGCTCTACCCAAAATGAGTGGAACTCGTGGATCGGCATCAAAGTCTACAACAACAAAATCTGTGGGAAATTGGAACTTTCCCACTTTCACGACAACATCCTCGGCTATTCCAAGCGGATAAGTAGTGGTACGATCCGCTAGCTCGAGTGTCATGCACGTGGATGTAAGCTTTGGAAGAGATAGTTTTTTCCATATCGAGAGTGGCATGAGGTTAATACTTGCGCCAAGATCGGCCAAGGCGGAGCATTTCACCATCCCCGAGAAATCACACGGGATTAAGAACTTGCCGGGGTCTCCAAGCTTTTCGGGAAGCTTCTTGAGGATGACCGCCGAGCATTGCTCGTTTAATGGGGTTTTTGCCATATCGACTAACTTATCCTTGTTGCTTAACAACCCTTTGAGTGTAGTTGCAAACTTTGGCATGAGAACGAGAGCATCAGCAAAGCTTATGTCGAAGTGCATCTCATTGAAGATTTGGAAGAACTTTTCCATTTGTGCATTGTTTTTCTCTTTAAGCTTTTGATCATTAAGCCTTGAAGGATATGGTATTGAAGGCTTTGGATTTGTCTTCGGAACATCGGGTTCCGGAATTGGGGTTGGGATTACCGAAGGTTGGGTGACCGGAGGTTGGACGTGTGCGGTACTTCGTGAGCTTGTGGAATGCACCTTGTCCGTTGTCTCCTCGGTCTCAATTTCAACTACCTTTGGAGGAAGAGAAGAAGAGGTAGTTGGAATTTTGGGTCCATTATATTGGACACCACTCCTTGTTGTGATCGCCTTCACATCGCCCCTCGGGTTAGCGATCGTGGTGCTAGGAAGAGTTCCTGAGCCCGAGGGTCGATCATTTAAAGACTTTCTGATTTCATTTATTTGAGTGGCCATCAACCGATTGGTTTCATTTTGGGATATCATGAATTGTTTCAATAATTCCTCCGTGGACGTTTGATTTTGGTTTAAACCTTGGTCTTGATTAAAATTTTGTCCACGGTTTTGAACATTTCCCAAATTTTGATTGAAATTTTGACCACGGTTTTGATTTCCTTGAAAACCTTGGTGATTACCTTGGTTTTGAAAACCTTGATTTTGGAAACCTTGGTTTTGGAAATTTTGGTTCACCCGACCTTGGTTTTGGTTAAATTGGGCATTTCGGTTTTGCCCATTTGGATTTTGGGGGTTGAAACCAGGTGGTCCAAGATAATTGTTGGAGCGATAGCTTAGAAGATTACGGTCTCCTTGGGGTTGGTAAGAATTACCTCCCGAATTGTAGGATCCCGAAGCAGCATAAACGCTCTCTTGAGTGTTGCCATTGGTGGCTGGACACTCGAAATATGGGTGTGGACCACCACATGTTACACAGCTTTGATTCACCACATTTGCTTGTTGAGTTTGGTTTTGAAGATTATTTTGATGTAGCCTCAAAACAGCAGTGGATAAATCATCCATTCTTTTAGTGAGTGAAGCTATCTCGGATGAAGAGTCCGTAGTGATAGATTTAGATGACTCACTCCTCTCGGCGGAGGAATCCCAATAATTGTGGTGGGCGGTCATGTTTTCAATTAAATCATAGCACTCTTCGGGTCGCCTTTTCATAAAGGTACCACCGGCCGCAGCATTGATCGTTTCACGATGTCGTAATGTTAAACCATTATAGAATGTGTCTATTATGGTAACAAGCAACATATTATGATTAGGACATCGATCAATAGATAGCTTATAACGTTCCCAAGCTTCGAATAAAGATTCATCGGGAAGCTGGCGAAAGTTGCTTATATCATTCCTCAATTTCGTCACCATCGATGGTGGGAAATATTTTGCCAAGAATTTTGAAGTCATTTCATCGAAACTATGAATTGAATTCTTGGGAAGACGATCAAACCAAGCGGTGGCATGATGCGTCAATGAATAAGGAAAAAGATATAAGCGAAGGGCGTCATCGGTGACCCCTTGTTGTTTCATACTTTGGGTTACCGTGATGAATTTATCGAGATGCTTGTTTGCATCTTCACCCGGTAAACCGTGAAATTGGCACGAAGTTTGGACTTGTTGGATCATATGATGTTTAAGTCCAAAATCCGCGGCTTGGATATTGACGGGAGCAATAGGTCCGCCCCGTCCTTGCATGGTCGGTTGGCACAACTCCTCCATCGTTCGGAGATCGGGAGCTGGCCCATTATTACCCGCGTTATTATCAGCAGCCATATTCTCAACGTCTTGAAAATCAAGACGTCGATTTCGGCGAATAATTCTTTCGGGATTAGAAACGGGTGAACAAAGATTGGGTGTGGAAGAACGGGTGCTCATGCACCAATAAAACAACAAAAGTTTAAAAACAAATTTTTGAAAATGAAAATCTTTTTTTTTCTCTTTTTTTTTTTTTTTTTTTTTTTTTTTTTTTTTAAGGATAGTTACACAATATTTTTTTGTGATCGATTCGTCAATCGAAACTCGTTTCTCACAAAATTACTCGCAGAGTGGCGGAGAAGCAAAGGTGGGCAATAAATGCTCCTTAAAAACCCGCCTCTTTCGGTTCGTCAATTTAATGTCAAACCATCCTTAAACCACTTGTATAGGTTGTAATTTCAAGATAATCCGAAAAACAATTAACTCACGATTCGTTTTGTTGGAAATTCGGAATGGTTTACAACACTTCAAAGAAGTGAGGATGTTTATTTTATTTTCTTTTGTTTTTGTAAACACCTTAGACAAAGTGTTTGTTTGGAATATTATTTTTTTTTTTTTTTTTTTTTTTTTTTTAGAAAATATACACAAATATACTATAAACCTTCACAAAGAAAGTTTATAAAACACGATTTGACAAACGAGATTTTAAAAATTCGCTACAGCCCTCCCCGGCAGCGGCGCCAAAATTTGATCGGTTAAAATCAAGTCATTATTTTTCCTAGGAAACACAAGTGAGGTATGTGTAACCCGGGTCGTTATCCCCGATGAGAGTTGAATGGAATTTGTGCAATCGGGTTTGTGAATCGTGTTTGAGATATAAAAATTTGAGAGATTTTGGATTTGGATTACAACTACGTAAAACAACAAATATGCTAGGAAATAAAAAACAATTACAACTAGAAACAATTAACGTAAATAAATAAAACGTGAATAAAATACACGAATAAAAACGTGAAATAATGAAATACTAAACCTAGGGTACACATGCAATAAAAACGATTTTATAAAAGAAAAATAAAAACCTACAAAAGTTAGGGGGCAAAAGTGTAAAATTAAAACTTTAAAAATACTAAAAACAAAGACAGGGACTGATTTTGACCTTCCTGAAACTTATTTATAACTAAAAACAGTTTTAAAAGAAAGACAGGGACAAAAGTGGATTAAACTGAAACTTGTGGACTGATTTGTAAAACTTTAAAAATTAAAAAACAATTTTTAAACAACAAACTGCCCAGGTTCGAACCTGGGCAACTACACTTTGTTAAAACTATTTTTTTTTTCACTTTTCTCTTAAAAACTAACTAACAACTAGATCAAATAAGCCATATTAACTTAAAGATTACTTCTGCTAACCCGAAATAAGCTCAAGATAGGCCAAAAATCACACAAGTCTGCTGCTATCCTGTGGTGCAGGGCAAAACGAAGTGATTTCAGGGCTGAAACAAACTAACTTAATTCTACCTCTAAAATCCTAGAAAGAAAATTCTTTAAGTAGACAAGCTGGGGGCTAACTCTATCCAGAAACTAAGCTTATTCCAACTTCAAACCAAGCATTAAACAGACCAAATAATAAGCTCAAACATAAACAATAAACTAGCCATACAAAATAAACTCAAACTCTAACCGATAAAAGCACAAACAATAAACGATAATCGATCTAAATCCAATCTCAAACTAAAGCTACACTACTAAACTTACTACTGATTCATAAGCAGCAAAAGGAAATCAATAAACAGACATTACTCAGTTCAACAATAAGCTAAAAAAACAATATAGGATAAAATCTGACTTATATTAAATAAAGAGTGCGTATTACAACTAAATCAACGGAAGATTACAAATACCTTAAAAATGCTAACATAAACATACTGCTTAACGAAAAATAAAAACATACCTAATTTAAAGCTAAAATTAATCCTGGTCACCACAGTAACCTCACTACTCTATTTATACTACTTAAGAAAAAATAAAATACTTCGGTTCTCTCTTCTTGTGTTTCTTCTGTGAGAGAGGCTGCGTAAATCTTCCACTTGTGCTACTTTGGACACTTTCCCCAGCCGTAGGATTAAAAAGAAATGATCTTGGCTCTTGATTTTGGTCTTGGCGCCCAAAACTTCCCTCGGATAGGTGAGGTGGAGGTGAAACCCGTGAGTGGGGAGGTATAAGGGGAAGGGTCTTGGTGTTGGGGAGAAGAGAAGTGGGTAAAATGGTGAAAGTTTTGGGAGTGGAGTGGATAGTGATGGTTTGGCTGCTTATGTGTTCTTGGCGGGATAGGGAAGAAGACAAGAGGAAACGGGATTAGGGATTTTGACTTGTGGCTTTGGGGATTTGACTAACTTCTTTTGAATCCGGTTGTTAGCTAAGGTAGTTTGGGCTTGGGCTTTAGGTGGGTTAAGGGTTTAGATGGGTTATAGTTTTTAGTGGGCTGTGGTTTAGGTTAAGAGTTGGATCCGGTTGTTAGTTTTTATTTAGGATAGATACCAAGGACCATATGTGTAAAGTAGTCAAAAATCAAGGACCAAATCTGCCGAATCTTCAAAGCTAATCCAGGGACCAAAATTGCCAAGCTTATTATTCCAAGGACCAAAAATTTATTTTTTACTATTTTTTTTATTTTTTTTAAAAGCTTGAGGGACTAGACTTGCCATTTGCAAATTTTATTTGTTTTTCAAACGTTTTCAATCATTTTGCATATGGAATACAAAAACACATCTCAAAGATATTTTTAACATTTTTTGATCGTTTTAAAGTGTTTTTGGTTGTTTTGACTCGAAAATTGGACGAAAAGATATGTGTAAAACGACACATATCAACCATGTATGATTTAAATAAATGTTTTTAGCATTATTCAACAATGTTTGCGAGTAGGTTTTATGTGGATGTGAAAAGTATATTAATGAAATAGTTTTGGCTTTATTTTAAAATGTTTTTATGAGGAAAGAAAACATATTTTTCCAATCTTTGGTTTTTGATAAACACGTAATTATGAACACAAGTTTGGAAGAAAGGTAGGATGGTGAATCATGTTTAATAGAAATGTGTCATAATCTTTTGAAAAATCATTTTTCCAAAATGTGAAGTTTTTGCAAATTTAAAAACAAGTCCCATTAATTATAGGTTTAAAAATAGTGGTTTATAAAAGATCTCATGCTCAAGGGTAGTGGTTAAGTCTATTGTCACATGCTACCTCTTTCTACATATCCTATGGCATTTAAGCATGTATTATGACTAAATACAAAAATACATCATATCAGAGTAGTTAGAGAAAAACAAAAGCTATTATAATGACAATGCATTCAACAACTAAACAAATAATTACGAAGGCATGCAGTCAAATCACATAGGAGCAAGTAAACATCTAGAAATTTTATATATGCAAGATGACATACATCTAGGAATAAAAAGCTCTAGTGAAAAGCAAAGTTCATAACAGTAAACTATCGTTAGGTATATTTAGGAAGAATAATGTATTCAAGTTGGAGAATGAGTATGAGACTATTACTAGTGGTGCTCAATTCAGGCTAAACACGACCGTTTTTACGGGTTACACACACCCAACTTCTCACATAGAAGCAATTCAACCGTTAGGTCAAATTGAGTTTCTAGTCAATAGATTCTCCAGTAGTCATTCTCTTTTTAGAAGAAATTAAGTTCCTAAATTTACCTATCGAAGAGTACCAAATATGAAGATTGCTTGGTTTACTAATACTTAGGGGGGCTAACTAAAGGGTTTCTAGTTCATTAAGCCACAGAACGAATATAACTAAAGTGTAAAGGCAAAACAACCTATCAAACTAAGCGTATCCTAAGGCATTAATAAGATTATATGCATGAAGTAATTACTTATGAAATTTAAAAAGAGAACTTACCTCACGTCCTAGCTTTTCTTCGTAATGTCTCAGATGATGATCGACGTGTGAATGATAGGTGAGTTGGATGATGATCTTCTCCTTCGTCTGTGTCACTCCATGATTTTGGATTGTGTTCACTTTGGAGTTGATTCATGTAGTCTTCGTCGTTAACACCTTCATTAACAACATTTGAACTAGTAGCACATGTATCTATTTTATCTAAATGTTTATCTATTAAATTTTCTAAGATAACTAATTCATGTACAAGATCAAAATCCTCATCTTTGGCTTGACATTTTTCTGGATGAAAGTTTAAGAAATTTTTCCAAATATCATTTGCCGTTTTACAGAAGGATATTCTTTCATATTCAACTTTCGGCAAGGTTTAATAAATAATTATTTTAGCTTTATTATTTATGTCATTCTTTGTTTTCAAATGCTCAATTTGACTTTCAAAATCCGTTTTTGTTTTACTTTCAAAATCTGTTTTTTGTTTGACTTTCAAAATCACCAATCGAAATGACATGCCAAAGATATAGATCAATTGATTTCACATAAGTTTCAAATTTATTTTTCCATTCAAGAAAAGTATAGTTTTCAAATAGCGGTGGTGTTTACATAAATTCCCCTTCTAAATATTTTTTGGATTCCATAGATCGATTCAAGTTTTAAAATACAGTATATTTTAAAGATCTTGATTGACGTGGCTCCTGATACCAATTGTAGAAAACTAGAAGGGGGGGTTGAATAGTTTTACGTCATTTTTATTTTATTATGAAAACTTTGTTTCCTTTTAAAATCTTAGATTTGAGTTTATATGAAAAATTATACTTGAACAATATTATTAATTATATGTGTATCCTTTTTGATTTGTTATAAAAGTTTTCTTTTCATGAATGGAGTTTTAAATTGATCTTTATGTGAAATCAACTTCTAATTAATACTAATAGTTATATATGCCTATATGTATGAAAGTAATGACGATATAAAGAAATAAGTAAGAGATGGAAAGATCAAACAGAGACACGAGGGATTTATAGTGGTTCGGCTACAAGGACACCTTCCTTGCCCTACTCCACTCCCCGAGCACACCTTGCTCGAGAGTTTTCTTCACTACTTCAACAAGCTCCCTTATGGCGGAGAAAACCTTACACAACTTTGGCTTACACCGGTTTAACGACACAAAGCTAGATGTCGGGTTCTAATCGTAGCTAGAACCAATCTCACAACTTATACACGACTTAATCACACCTTCTTCTTCACGAATTCTTCACTATGACTTCACAACTTATCACCACCTATGCACATTTCTACTTCTTCACACCTTCACTACTTACACACCTTAACAACACAACTTCTCTACTTACACACTAACCTATCCCAAACAATTATTCACACAACTATCTAACAACAATACACAACTTATATACAAATGTATGATGACACAAACAACTTAGGTATATAAGTTGCAATACTTCTTCTCTAGTTGTTGAAGGAGTATTCTTCTCTTGCACTTGAATGGAGGAAGCTTGGATCACTTGGAAACCAAAGCTTAAGAAGATATGATCAAAGGTTTTTAGAAAGAATTTAAAAGGATTAGAAAGAGTTTAGAACAGAAAGTTTTAGTGTGCAAAAGGTGAGTAAAAATCAAGGGGAAGGCTGGTATTTATAGGCAGAAAAACTGGACAGCTGAAAGCTACTGGGGCGTGGTCGGCCCCCTTAAATAGGGGGCGGTCCCCTTAATTTTAAGGGGGCCACCTAGCAAAATTAAGGGGGCCGCCCTCCCTAGCCGTTGCCCAGTTTTGTCTTTTTGTGGGGAAGGTTTTTCTGTAACATTTTTACTGATTTTGGTTAAAAATTTGAATTCATAAATTTATAATGAATTAAACCTTTTTATTTATTACCAAAAATGTTTTTCTAAAAGATATAAAATGTTTTTGACATTTTATAAAAAATCTAGTTATTAAGAAAATGTTCCTTTGATCATATAATGCATTAAGCATTAGTTTATTCATACCTTAAGTGATTTTAGTTGTAGAAGTGAATATTTACAACTAAGTACTTGTTTATTTTATTAGTTTATGTTTTAATGAGTTTACATTTTGTGATTATCAAAACATAGAGATATGAATAAGCATGAATAATGTTTTTAGGCATTACTTATGTCAACAATATATTTTTCGACGATAAACGTTATTTCCAAAATTCATGAGTGGTATCGATAACATACGTATTTGCATGTGTAGCATCATTTCATGACTTACATTAGATCATATCATTGATATTAGGTTGCGGTAAGAGATCGTGCCTCATTTCAGTGTATCCACTTTTGTCATCATTACTATTGCATCAGGTGAGTTTTCATAGTCCCGTTTTTCAAGTTAATATTTCATTTCAAACCTACGGGGGAGAATACATGCTCGTTTTCAGCTAAATGATATACTTGAATTACTTGAATATGCTATTTGTTTAGTCAAACCATTATTTGTTCTACTTATGACTTTGTTAGTCATTCGAATACGTTGTATATTCACTGGTTTCGTACTTAATTCTTATTACTCATGGACACAAGCACTTTAAACGATTATGCATGCTTAACCGAATGAACCGGCTCCACTACTATGTACATACATGACAGAATGAACGGGTCACATAACCGAATGTACGGGTAATATGACCGAATGAACGGGTCACATGACAGAATGAACGGGTCACATGACAGAATGAACTGGTCACATAACCGAATGTACTGGTCAAACTAAATTTATTTTAAATCTTGGTCCATATATTACTTTTGTTTACCTAAACCAAATCTTATTTGGCTGTGGGTTGTGAACACACAGGTTGCAAGTCTTGTATGGGTGAGACTTGGGACTGAGTGGATTTACAATGCCTTTGCTGAGAAATTCTTATTCAAATGCTTTACATTTTACACTAAACTCTATGAACTCACCAACCTCGTGTTGACACTTTAGCATGTATTTTCAGGTATAACGCGATAGCACACTATTGGAGGCCGTTGGCATGGCATGGCATGGTCATAGAAGACTCTGATATATTTGGGACCACTTGAAATCTTTTATGGGCTTATATTTCCGCATTTCATTGAACGATGTAAAACAACATACTTTTGAGTATAAAAATTTCTTTTAACGGATACAGTAAATCCGTTCTCTTTACTCTGTGTTATGGTACCAATTTAGTAGCACCCCAGCGACATGTATGCTTCCGCTGGACCCGAATTTGGGGGTGTTACACATTCACTGATGTACGTAAGGTAAACAACCGAATACTACCAACATACCGTGCAGTATGTCAAGCATTGGGCCTACTTGATGATGACAAAGAATGGGACACAACATTGCAAGAAGCAGAACTATCAGACACAACATCAGAGCTGCGAACTTTGTTTGCCTACATTTTGATTTACTGTGAAGTGGTGGATCTACTTCAGCTTTTTGAAAGACACTGGCAACACATGGTCGATGATATTCCAAGAAAAGCATCAACTATGGTTCATATTAGAAATCTTCACATAAATGAACCAAAAATAAAAGGGTATCTTTTATATGAATTAGAAATAATACTAAACAGCTGCTGCAAATCAATAACAGACTTCGGTTTCACACCACCTCCAAACCATCTGCTTGAAGACTTAAAGAACAGGTTGCTAATGGAAGAAAAAAGTTACAACCGCGATCAATTGAAAGAAGAGGTAGCAACTGCTGTCGTTAAACTCAATGAAGAACAAAAGAGAATCTATGACCTTATCGTGCAGTCCTCAAATGTTAAGAAGCAAGAATTGATATTTGTATATGGTCACGGCAGAACAGGAAAGACTTTCCTATGGAAGACGATCATCAACACACTACGTTCTGAAGGAAAGATAGTCTTAGCCGTCGCTTCTTCAGGAATTGCATCTTTATTACTCCCAGCGGGCCGAACAGCTCATTCAAGATTCAAGTTACCACTCAAATTGACCGAAGAATCAATGTGTCACATAAAAAAAATACGCCTTTGTCAAAGTTAATATCAGAGACGGAATTGATTGTTTGGGATGAAGCACTGATGAATGATCGACGATGTTTTGAAGCACTAGATAGAACCCTTAAGGATGTTCTGAGCAACCCAGACACCTTATTTGGAGGAAAATCAATAATGCTAGGCGGTGATTTCAGGCAGACTCTACCGGTAAAAAAAAGGGTTCTAAGACAGATGTAATAGGTGCATCTATTAATGCATCATACCTTTGGCGTCATTTCAAAGTATGCAGACTTAAAAAAAATATGTGGTTGCTGCAAGGAAGCCCTAATGATGAAGAAAGAATCAAAACAAACGAATTTTCTTCATGGTTGCTTGATATAGGAGATGGTAAAATAGGCGACCCTGACGAAGAAGACCCACATAATACCAGTTGGGTTACAATTCCTAAAGACTACCTTATTCCAGATAATGACAACGCATTAGCAGAGCTGATCAACTTTATCTATGATAAAGATACTTTAGAATCTCTATCCGCGCAAATTTTACAGCAAAAGGCAATTGTGTGCCCCAAAATGAAACAGAAGACGCAACAAACAAGGAAGTTTTGTCCTTGGTACACGGTCAAAGCACAACCTACTTAAGTTCAAACGAAGCCATTCCTCTCGGGAAAAATAGCGCAGAAAATGAGCTACTGTACCCACCAGAATACCTAAATACACTCAAATTCTCGGGTTTACCATCACACAACCTTACACTTACACTCTGTTCTCAAGATAATGAAAGGAGTGAAAAGGAAAGGAAGGTAGGGACACCAAAAATATTTTGTGTTCTTAAGAAATTTTGAGGAAAGAATGGGAAAGGAAGGTAAGTAAAGTGTGGGGTCATTTGGTGGATTTTGTACAAAAAACTTTCCGCCCATATTTGGGATGGAAAGGAAGTAAATGAGATGTTTCTAATTGAATTGACCAAAGTGCCCTTTATTAACATATTTTATATTTTGCTTTTTCCCTGCCAACTAAGCTGATTGAAAGGGTATGATGGTATTTTGTTTCTTTCCATTTATTAACATATTTTATTAACATATTTCCTGCTATTTTGTTTCTTTCCATTTTGCTAACTTGAGAACACATTATTGACCGTGAGCTTGACATCACTTCCATTCCTCTCCTTTACTTACCTTTCTTTTCCCCTCTTTTTCATCTCAAAAAAATCTTAAGAACAGAGTGTTAAAGTTGGAACCCCAATTATGTTACTGAGAAATGTTAACCTAGGAGGTGGACTTTGCAACGGGACAAGCATTATTTTCACGCAGCTGCTATCAAGACTAATAGAAGCAGAAATCATCACAGGAACCAGGATTGGTGAAAAGATATTCATTCACAGAATTCCTTTAACCGCCAAAGATCCCAACTTTCCGTTCATATTCAAAAGGAAACAATTTCCAGTTAAATTGTGTTATGCGATAACTATTAACAAAATCCAGGGCCAGTCTCTAAATAAGATTGAAGTCTATCTTCTAGAACCAATATTTGGACACGGCCAGCTTTATGTTGCAGTCTCAAGATCTATAACACCCTATGGTCTAAAAATGCTTATTAAACAACAGAACGGCCTCCCATCAATGACAACAAAAAATATAGTATACAAAGATTTTTTAAAAACAATAACTGAACCAGAGGTTTTTTGCATATCATTATATAATTAATAATTTTTAAAAACATTTACGTGTTACATCATTATGTTTTTCATTATTATTGTTTAAAATTAATTTGCACTCATTCATCTATTATACTATAACATGAACACTAACCATATCATTCTTAACTAATTGCAGGTTGGCGCTGTGTACCATTAAAGAACTAAAACCAGGGATGAAAAACAAAGTCGTAGAGCTAAAAGTATATCGCACATGGATAGCCAGAGATCCTCCAAGCATAATACAAAAAGGATACAGAGCAATCTTATTAGATAGACAGGTAAATGGAACCATATAAAGCATGCAAATTTTCTTATACCTCAAATGCTTGATTATGAATTACTATATACAGGGGAGTGCAATACAAGCAAACATGGAAGCCAGCGATATTAATCATTTCAAAGCCATACTTATAGCTGGGCAAGCATATCGCATCTCAGATTTTGACTTTGTTAACACAGACAACTGGCAACAAACACTTGAAAACCCAACATCCCTTTCATTCACTAGACTCACAAAGTTTCACAGCATACCATCTGAAAGCTTCCCAGACCATTATTTCAACTTTCTTTCTTACAATCAGCTACCTACCAGAATCGTAGATCCACAAGACAAAACAAAAAAAACCATATCCAGTCCTAACAGGTAATATTTTATAATTTATAAAGTTACTTCAATTTTGCAAACTACATTGGGTGTTATATCAACTCAGGAGAAGCAGAAAAAATTCGGAACCCTAACAGGAACCAATCTCTGATACGAAGAGTCGGAATCGAAAACCTCAAGTAAGTATCTTCACTAAAACTGTAACCATTTTTACACAACACACATTAAATTAACAGCACATACATTTAAAATTTATAAAATCAACAGCCGCAACTTTGTTGAACTCAGCTTATGGGACGAGCTTGCACAAACTTTCAAAAAGGATGCCATTGACATGCTTAAAAGACCCATCATAATAGCTGTCACATCCTGTTGGGTTTCAAGATACCAAAACAGAGG
Organism: Artemisia tridentata subsp. tridentata; assembly: GCA_021014915.2. Classification (NCBI taxonomy): domain Eukaryota; kingdom Viridiplantae; phylum Streptophyta; class Magnoliopsida; order Asterales; family Asteraceae; genus Artemisia; species Artemisia tridentata. The sequence continues at coordinate 397,981,015 of CP139509.1, read as the reverse complement.
TATGTTAATATAAACGAATATACAGTTACATATGTTTTACAAATAAAAGTAACAAGCATTTTACAAATGCAAAATTTATATTTACAAATTTGCAGCTATCTTCAACAGCAGCAACATACTACTACGTAAATCCTAAAATTCCACAACTTGAGCATTATCGAGCACAGTAAGATTTACATGTCGATTGACTGCTATATGCACTATGCAGACATGTTTATAAACCTATAACAACATGTATGTCTAATAGGTACAAAGAACTGTATGAGCATAAACCACCATTGAATGTCATCAAATATCGCTTAAATGACAAAGAACAAGAGAAACAAAGAAATCGGTTCCCTTTATCAGTACTTCTTGCTCAAAATCCAGAACCTTATCAGGTAAATTTTTACAAACCATAATATTTATATACTATAATGCATTTCTAATAATAAGTTTATACACCAACTTATTTTAAAAAATAAAAATTAAAAAAAAACAGGGCCTACGTTTCACTTGCGAAGGCACCATAATCAGCCTCAACACAACACGTGATTGGTACTATATTTCATGCGATAAGTGCAGCATCAAAGCAAGATATAACAATGAAAGGTATGAATGCAGAGACCACGGAATTTTGGAATCACCAAGTTACAGGTAACAATATTAACAATCACGAACTTAGCCTTTTACAAAGTACAATAAAACTAATTCAGATATATAGATACAATTTCAAGGCATCCATAACAGATACCAGTGAAACGGTACAATTTACTTTTTTCACACCAAAAGCAGATAAAGTTGTGGGTACGGACTATCCCACTTTGGTTAAATCACTTGCCAATCCAGACCCACGCATTTTCCCAAAGAAGTTGCACAACATCGTTGGCAAGCAGCATATATTCCAATTTTATTTTACCTCTACTTGCAAGGAAGGAGCAATAGAATTTATTCTTAGTGACATCTTAAACAATCCAGAAACGGCACACCAAATTGAAGGGCAATCTTCTGGTAACAAAAACCACCCCAATAAAACTGTTTTTCCTTTTATTTCTAAAATTACATTATCCTCAATATATTCATGACACTATCTACTTATTACAGCTGTGACAACACCATTAAAAACATCTGCTGCTGTTGAATATACACCGACATCAGACACTCTCCTGGACAACCCAGAATCAGCGCATCAGATTGAAGCCTATTCTTCAGGTAACAAAAAAATGAGCAAATATAACTCTTTCATTTTATTTTATTTTATTTTATTTTTTTTATATTTATTTTTTTTTACTAAAATTGCATTTTCCTTAATATGTTAACCACATCATTTGTTATCTACAGATGTTACAACACCATCAGAACCATGCACTCATATTCAACACACCCCAACACCAAACGTTCCTCAAATAATGGAAACACCACAGAAAGAGAAAGCAGTTGAAGAAGACTCATCAGGTAAAAAAATCGTTATAAAATAAACCCTCCTCTTAAATATCAAAAGCAGAAAGAAAAAAATAAAGACCCATTCTTAACTTACTACAGGGACGACAATGACAACACCACCATGTACTGGAATGCAGACAAGATCAAAAACAGATATGGCAAGCGAAACGGCTCGCAGATCAGCTAAAAGGCCGCTTTTCCCAGAAGAATCAGCAGAAACAAAAAAAAAAGGAAACCTTGAAGGCTATAACACCATCAATAATTTTCCTCAACCACATCTTAAAAGACTAAATATCTTTTGATAACGAAGCAGAAGAACAACATAGCTTCCATCCAAATTATCTTACCACCATAAAAGTTCAACTTTATAAACACAACTCCTGTAAATATCTACTGCAATAGCATCAATGGTGCAGCTTTAGACCTAGGAAACAGCAAATATGCTGCTCCGCATTTTGTAAAACGAGTTGTGCTATAATAACTATGGTTATCTAATATATCTTGAAGTAGCTTGGTCATTACTAATGGTTTGCCACATTTCGCGTTACCTCTTAAAACTAACATACACTAATGTTATTCCCTCAACGTTTATATAATATACCATGTCTAAACATTCAAACAGTCAGATTAAGAAATATTCACACCTATTTACCTCATAACACAGTCACAAATAACACAATACATTAATAACCACCATCATAATTTTACATAATCATTAGCCGACTTCAGTTACAACCAATACTTATCATCAAATAAAAAATCCAAAACAATCACAGACATAAACATGCACTAAGCATCATGCAAAATATGTCTCCCTGTTCCTTCAACTTTTAACCAGCAAGAACACACATCACTCATAATATTCATCCAGCTATGTTCACCATCTTTAAAACCAAAAACAGTTAAAGACAAACCGATGTACCAAATAAGCTAATAACTAATATTTTCATTCATACCGTTAAAAACACCATATACATTACAGACATTGTTAATATTCCAGCCATTCTAAATATATAACATACAATACAAACACAACCCTCCCTGCAAGATACCACAAAAAAATGTCAGCCATCATCACATATAAACTTACAAAAGACCCCAAGATTAACAATATTATTTAAACTTCCATAGTTATTTCAATTTGTTAAGTTTCTTGATAATTCTGGATTTCTCACCAACACGTAAAGCAGCAGCATGACTCATCTGAATCAAACGACCCAGTTCAGCAAAATCCTCCTGCTCAGCAACCCTCAAAGCTGCCAAACACTCATCCACAACAGCATTACTCTTAAACTTATTCAATTCAAGAATTAGTCCATGCCTATGCTCAAACCTAGCCTCTACTTCTTCAATCCTTTCATTGTAATTCTTTTCATCACCCTTAGATGCCTCCTTCTCTCGCAAAAAGATAGCATGAAGAACACTGTGAACTCGTTGATCACCAATTTGATTCGCTATCTTCAAACACTTTGGAAACTTAGGAGCCATACCGATTTGATCAATATACTATTTCGCCTAGATACGTTCTAATTACACTATCTTTAGTTCGAATTGAAGAAACCCTAATATTTCTATCCCTATTATCCCCAAATTGTCTGACCCAGTTAATCACTTAATATGACATAGATCGGACCATGGGACAGGCCGAATTCCTATAACCCAAAAACAATGCACAAACCTTAGCCCAAGTTATACAAACCGTTAGCCCAACTTTAACTTTTAAAAACACAATATTAAAAATAAAAAACACATAAAAATAAATAAATAAATAAATAAATAAATATGTATATATACATTAACACAAATAATGCATGCAAAGATAAATCATTCCCGCAGCAACGTGCGGGCTTACATGCTCGTTAATGACCAAATGGTAACGATTAAAACTACAATAACTAGATGTTTACGGTCAAAACAAGTCTATATGCATGTGCCAACTAACAAAGTCAAAATTTACAGGTATTACACGCTATGTAGTACACTTCCATAGAGCAACGACCACTTATTTTGCTAGATCCATAGAGTATGTTACATAACATTCTTGACTATAAAATTTCTTTAGTCAAATAAAATGTACAAAGCCATGGTGTTAGTTTTTGGACAATATTTAATATGTGTATTTCTAGAATCGAACTCGAGACCACGGGATTGCACACTTTACGTTTGAAGAATTAATGTTTAATAATTTAATATAAAAAGTTATATATAATTATTAATTACACAAAATGACTAACGAGCGTTAAGTAATTAACGGTAATTGACCAACGATCATTAGACAATAAAAGGAAAGGACTATAGATGGAAAATAGAGAACAAGAAAGATCTAGAACCCCTTTGTGGGTTGAGATCCGATCGGCAATGGGCTTCCCAAACCCAAACCCTAACTTGTTCTCAAAGTTTTGTCATCCTATATAAACAAACACAAGGGTTCATTGTTTTGTAACTTTTGTACACACACTAAACCCTAAAAGTATTTTTCTCTTTTCCTTGTGTCCCAATCGGCTGAAACCTTCAAGAGGTGTTCGACTTTTGTTTTCTAAAACAAAATCGTTTTGCGTTTTATTAAACTAGCATTTACATTAATTTGGTATTACTATGTGTGTACAAGAACGTGGTATTAACTCACTATAGTTAATATCTTGGATTGAATTACAAAACGGTAAGGGGTAATTCGTTAACCCAATTATAAACCCTAATTAGGGTTCTTGATATTGATTGAAGGATTATTGAAGTTTATTCTTGTTTAGCTAGAATCAAAAGGTACGTTCACTTTAATATTCGGTTAATTCTTTATGTGTTAAAATAGATCCTACACTTCCGCATATGTGTATGATGATTACTTGTTTAATATGTAAACTTGTCTTGATTATTAAATTCTAACAGTGGCATCACGAGCCGTTTTAACCTGTAATAAATTACTGAAACACATAAAAAATGAATCTTGGATTAGGTTTTGATGTTAATCCATTTTTTAGGGTTTAAAAAAATCAAAACCCTAATTTTTAGGGGGGGGGGGGCGATGCCTAATATATAAAAAATTAATTTTGTAGTTTTGAAACCCTAAAATTGTAACATGTTTATGTGGTTAATGTTGCGTATCTTGTGACTTGCATTAATCCATGATGAAACATGCATGTTTATCATGGATTAGATTTGATTAATTGTTAAGTTGATTGACACATGTAATTATAATAGATCTAAAATTGGAGAAGACCTCAATTAATTATATTAATGAATCTATTATGTGCTATTTGGTATATGTCTGCTAAGACTAACGCAATCAATACGTCGATGCATGTGGCCCACTTACCATTGTAAGTGATAGTCTTAGTTAAATATATGCATAATTAACATAGAAAGATTATTAATAGGGTTTAATCAAACAAGTTTGCATGTGGCTAATTGATACATAAATTAATTGTTAAGATTATGTGTGCTTATTTAGTTGTTTGTTTTTATTAATTACTTGTTTTTTGTTTAAATTGTATGACACATTGTAAGCAAAAAATGGTAATTTTTTAATAGAAAATAAATAGACTAAATAACTATGAAACTTGTTGTAAAAAATTATGAATCTTGCAAAGTCTTATGTGCCGATAGTGGTTTGCTTCGCACGACAATTTGCTCCCAGGCAAGACTAGCAAGATTATAATTTATAACATGTTTTTAAGACTTAAAGTCATAAACTTTTAATTGAGTGATGAGTTTTGTACCAATAGTGTGAACGGCTCACCCAGTTTTGACAAACTATAAGAGGGGTATAAGGAGGATTGACATTAAATTGTCAAACCGAAAGAGATGCGTTTTTAATTGGCATTTAGTGTTGACGTTTGTCTCTACACTCCTTTTTGCGACAAATTGGAGCTACCAAGTAAGCTATTTTATGTACAAAATCATCTTAAGGGTGAATTGACCTCAATTCCACGTGCCACTTTGTGGTAATTATCCGAATAACTTGGGTCTTTTGACTCATGCAGTAGTAGGATATAGTGGGCGATAATTGTAGGTAATTTTTTGATTGTTGAACCCAATACCTCAATTAAAACTTTGTCAATTTAAATCTTAGCTTAAAATTGGTAAATTAAAAGGTTTTGAAAACTTATGATACGAAGATGTGTGCATGCTTCTTCGTACGTATTTTGATTGAAACATCAAAATTAGTACCCTAAAATTTAAGTTCATGCCATCTAATTATAAGAAACACTTGAAATTGTAATTTAGCTTAAGTGAGACCTTGACTAGATTACAATGACAAGGTAAATTTCCGTTAATGTGTGAGACCATATATGGAGAATTTGCAGTTTCTAAATTAGACAACTTAATTAAGTTGTTAGTCAGACCTAGAAACTTAAGGCATGAGATGGGATGAAACATGCTTACTTTGCAAATTGAATTTGGAAAATATAAATCCCATAATGATCTAGGAATTGGAAATTGTTTGCCAATTATTGTTCGACAGATTATCATATTTTATACTATCATTACTAGCAGATCAACTGATGTAGTGAAATTATGAAAATTTGGATCCTAGTTTTTCAAGAAAATTCAATGGTTATATGAATATTTCCTTAGGTATTTTATTTTCTTGAAAAGATTGTATTATCGAAGATACTAAAATTGAATTTTGTAAATTCTTTTAAATGTATTAATGCAACATTAAACCGTAAACGTGGGATATTCTTTTATTGGTAAATTGATCTACACCCGTAGGGGTTTTGGCTAGAGTCAACTTTACTAAAAGAATAAACCTAGTCTCCTTTCTATGAGAGAAGAGTGAGACTTAATCCTATTCTTTTTCATGAATGGGAAAGGTATGATAGGATAATTAGAATTGTCTAATTCTAAGAAATAACTCATAGCAAACTTTAATAGTTAAGAAAATTGCACATTTTTTGAGTTATTTAATTAGAAGCTGGACTAATTACCGCAAAATTGGTAAAAGGCAAACTAGAATAATTTATCTAGTTGTTGTGCTTTGACCATTTAAAGATGCTACATACCATTGTGGGGATGGTAGACATATTAAGAAAAAATTGCATGCCCAATTTTCAAGTTAATTGCATTGATGGAAAGTCCATCATCTACATAGTAGAATGCACCCTTTTTAATACCTAAGTAATTGTTATGAATGGGTCTTCTCAAAGGTGTAGGAAAGTTACTAGCACACTATTTGCTTTTACTGGTTATGAAACACTTACAATGTTGTCAAATCCAGTGAGAGCATTGTATTGTAATTACTGAATAATGAATTATTGTAATGATCTATAATTCAGTGGGAGCTACAAGCTTTGTCATCTTGGTAGTAACCCAGATTATCTCTAGAATGTCTTGAGATAATTACTTTACAATTGTAGACACTTGTGTTTTTAAGGACAGTCATGTACGTTTCGTTACTAGACAATGTGGTTCTATATCTACTAATTATGCTAATATCTATGACACAATCATATTGATCACATAAACAAATGAGTGACGTGTTGTTTATCTGATACATGATGTTGTTCCATGCACAAGTGGGAGAAATCTTATATTGTGTGCAATGTACAACACATAGGAATATGATTTAAAGAATTGTCTTGACCGCAAGGTAAGAAACTAACGTTCTAAATATGACTAATACACATCTAATTCAAGAAACAATTGTTGTTGAAATTTAGCTTAATTGAGACCTTGACTAGATTGCAATGACAAGGTGAATTTCCATGATTACGTGAGACCGTACATGGAGAATGTACAGTTTCTAAATTAGATACCTATTAGAACAAGTGTCAATATGATAATGAGACTACTTCAAACTAAATATTTATGTATTATTGAAATGACATAAATAAATGAAGTAATCTAATACTACTTCAAATTTGAATATTTATGTATTCTTGGAATGTCATAAATAAATGAAGTAATAAATTAACTTGAAATTACTATTGAAACCAAATTGTGGTGTTCATGATTACTTTAGTTATACATGTTTATACTTTATTGTAAAATTATAAATATGAAGTCTTTTAAATTGTTACAAGACTTATTATAATATAAAGTAAGACGTTAACTTGTTATGTCTTCTATATTAAGACATATACAAGAAGTCATTGAGTTGATCAATGATTTATAACGTATAGTGGGATTATAACAGTTTATATCTTCTTGTTGAGACATGGACATGAAGTGACTTAGTTAAAAAGTACTTATGTTATAAAGCATGCAATTGGCTTGGAAAATCTATTTCACCATTAAGTTGACTTAGTTGGTAAATAGGTAAGCCAAAAGGAGTATGAGTTTATCTTACATATTGTTTGATTGTCACACAATATTAGTTATGAAATACGTCAAGTTAGTGGTGTGTTCAGTTAGGAGAATTAAACTCTATTGGTATCGTTTGATTAAAGATAACTATAACTTCTTTTCTTCCAAAAAGTTGTCAAGGTTAGAAAATTGAGTATGGATTGTATATACTCAATAAGACTCCAACCTAGAAGATTAATAAGGCACCATTTATTGTGGAATGTGATGAATCACATTAAGTCTTAAATTGAAGTTCTTAATTTGTTAAACAACTTATGAAGTAGGAAGTTAACAAACTAATATCAGGAACTATCAATGTGTATTTGTAATGTCCCAAAAGAGAACAATTTAGTGTTGCTCTACTTGCTAAGTATTTATAGATAGTCTATAAATTGCAAAAGGCAAGTGGGAGTTTTTATCTTGGAAAGATAAAATTACAAGATGCATAATCTTCTAAAAATGCACTAGTGAATGTCATGATGAGGATTAAACATGTTAATGTTAAATCTCAAGATGATGGAATTCTCATTCATAGATCCGCAAGGATATCTCAAATATTTGAATAATATGTTGAGGATTATGAGTTACAGGATTATGGTAAACCTGTAGATCATTAAGATGACTTGCAAATATTGATTTTGGCAAATTACTCATACTATGAATGTTTAGATGCAGTCCATAAAGATAATTAGTTTTGGAAACTTACTTTATCTTGAACTCTATAGTTAGACTATAGAATGAAGATGAGTTTCTTCAAAGGGAATGAAAATCATAGAAGTTTAAATCTTTGTGTAGAAATCATATGGACAATTTTGTAAACATATTTAATGTATATGACAAGATTATTAATCACACTTAAGCAATTAACTGTGATTGAACATTCTTTCTAGGCACATTAAATGTATAAAGATTATGATTGTCATTCTTAGTTTCATTAATATAAAATTAACAATGGAATATCAAAACTTTTTCTTGAGTAATTACTTGTGCGAGGACGATAAGTAATCAAAAGGAGTATTTGAATTCAAATAATCTTTGGAAGTATACAAAGTGCAATAATTCATGAATGGATTAATGCATGCATCTAGGAGATATACTTATGTTTAATTATTAAATCCAAAATTTGATTTACCATTAAAATAAGTTAATTCCTTAGTATTCCTGAAAGCTAGTGGGAGTGTTATATTTATTTTCTTATTTCATATATGTTGTATAACATATAGGAAGTAACATTCCATAAACGTTAAATGTTAAGTCTTAGTTTGGAATGAAACTTCACTTGAAGATTTAGAAAATAAACATACAACCTTGGAATATATGTTTATTGTTATAAACATAAGCGGTAATGATATACTATTAGAAAGTCTAAATAGGAAACATATTTTGAAAAGATATAACATGAACGAAATCTAAGTTTTACACAAGGATTTTTCATGTACATCATGTTGTTTGTTGTATCATGCTGGGATGAAAGATGATTTGACAACATTGATATCTAATTGAAAGTTATTAGATAACTAAGTCTAATGAATATGGTTGGATATAGAATTATATCCTCAGCCTGGAATTGCTCCTAAATTCTAAGTATGAACCATATGGCAAATTGTTGCGTAATTGTTATAGCCGACAAATCTTGAAAGATTGGAAGGCATCAAACATTACACAATGGATATTAAAGTTTACGGAATTTTGAATAGCATATTGTTGTTTGCATACAATGATGCTAATGAAATTGAGATGACACTCAATACTAGTCATGGTAGGATTTCATCCTTGTTAATGGCCATGTGTACTAGTTATGCTTAACTAAGAGCATAGTTGCATTATACATTAAAGAATTATAATACTTTAAACTATAAAAGGTTTGATAGTTTAATTGTCATAAATTGGTGGTTGAGGATGTCACGCATTTTATGAAATATTATGTGGCAATATCAAGATAGTTGAATGCACACATACAAGAACTTCACTAATTAAATTCTTGAAATAAGTATTCTCAAAATTCTGATAGATCAAAATTAGTTGATTTATGTCTTGTCAACAAGTATGATTGACATGACCTGAGGCATAATTCATTAACTAGAATTATCATGCATTCATCTGTTTAGTATTTGGATAAGGGATGTTAAGCAATTATTATTTACAATGAATTAAAGTACTTGGTACGTTTGTTTTCATTAATAATAGATTGTATACTGTATTTGCATGTTTAATCCATGAATAATTTAATTATTCTAAATTATCCGTTGTCAATTAATGATATGGGAATGTCATTAAATTAAGACAAATCTGAGTATTGGTAGAATATACTTGAAAGTATATTGATGCGTTGACATGCCAATTTCACATGATATTCAATGAATTGAATATAGGACTTATCCCAACTTCATGAGTTTACTTTATGGATCTTGTCATCAAGTAAATCATGAATATAGTTATCCTCAGACTTGAGATACCAGATAACTGTCATGGATGTAGTGCATTTCTGTAGAGAAATTTACCGCTATACGTTACTGGTAGCCATAAGGATTGTTTTCAGGAATGTTGCAAAGTTCATGGGTTAGGCTCATAGTCAAGAGAGAATTTGTTCCTTCAAAATTTATTTTGAAGTTTAATACTGATGGGCCCCTCGGTGGGTTGACAAGATGTTTGCGTGGCCACGCCCAAGATCTATCTGAAATATGTTCAGAAGATTTGGTAATCTTACTCAATCAGAAACAACGAGAAACAGAATAGTTAATTAAAGAATGACTAAGATCCATATCTTTATTAACGTAGTATCAGTAACAAAAGGATAAGTATGATGATGAATCATCAAAAGGTTTTTCCAGGAGACCTTACTCGAGTTATACTGGGGGCATTGGCGTGTTGCTAGAAGCTAACCAATGTCATTACACTATTAAGATATGTCCAAGTGGGAGCTGTTAGTTTATGGACAATATTTAATATGTGTATGTCTATAATCGAACTCGAGACCACGGGATTGCACACTTTACGTATGAAGAATTAATGTTTAATAATTTAATATAAAAAGTTATATTTAATTATTAATTACACAAAATGACTAACGAGCGTTAAGTAATTAGCGGTAATTGACTAACGGTCGTTAGAAATAAAAGGAAAGGACTATAGATGGAAATTAGAGAACAAGAAAGATCTAGAACCCCTTTGTGGGTTGAGATCCGATCGGCAATGGGCTTCCCAAACCCAAACCCTAACTTGTTCCCAAAGTTTTGTCATCCTATATAAACAAACACAAGGGTTCATTGTTTTGTAACTTTTGTACACACACTAAACCCTAAAAGTGTTTTTCTCTTTTCCTTGTGTCCTAATCAGCCGAAACCTTCAAGAGGTGTTCGACTTTTGTTTTCCAAAACAAAATCGTTTTGTGTTTTATTAAACTAGCATTTACATTAATTTGGTATTAGTAAGTGTATACAAGAATGTGGTATTAACTCACTATAGTTAATATCTAGGATTGAATTACAAAACGGTAAGGGGTAATTCGTTAATCCAATTATAAACCCTAATTAGGGTTCTTGATCTTGATTGAAGGATTGTTGAAGTTGATTCTTGTTTAGCTAGAATCAAAAGGTATGTTCACTTTAATATTCAGTTAATTCTTTATGTGTTAAAATAGATCATACGCTTCCACATATGTGTATGATAATTACTTGTTTAATATGTGAACTTGTCATGATTATTAAATTCTAATACATGGCGCACCTTATTCCCAGTTTGAATAAAAAACTCCAGCATCTCGATCATATCAGAGGAGTAAGCCTTATCTACAGGCAAGTCTACCTTATGTAACAAACCGTTGTGTCCATAAATGATTACAATCCTGGCTTGAAAAAGTAGACACCTTCAAATATACGAAAAGGCAGGAAAAATGATAGGTTATAGTCCCTTTTGGAGTAGAGGTAAACTCCTAAAATGTAAATTAAAAAGGAAAGATAGAGAATGATAGAGAGAATAGTACTATTTCATTGATATCCTCTTTTGCTAAAGCATTACAATACTTATAGTTAAAATAAAGGAAATTGCTAGGAAAGGACATAAATAACAAAATTGAGTGGACAGTTGTCCTATAATGTTTAGTAGCCTCACATGGCATAGTCTTGCAGACGTGATGGTAATTTAATGGTCCTTTGTGGCCTGTTACCCTTTGTGGTTGCATCATTCCCCACGTCTTCAGAATTGACCTTGACCTCAAGGTCAAAGTTTGGATAACGCTGAACAAACTCTGGTTTGGGTTCCCAGGTGGCCTCTTCATTAGGTAAAAACATTCTCATTAGTTGAAAGGATAGTTTCTGGGATCAAAGAAGTTGGTGGAAGGGTGGGAAGTGGTTCAAGCCTGGAAGAGGGTGATCCTACGTATTCACGAAGCACTGAGACATGAAATACCGGGTGTATAGACAATGCAGGTGGAAGAGCAAGCTTGTATGCCACATTGCCAATCTTTTCTATTATAGCATAAGGCCCGTAGTATCTTTTGGAAGGTTCTGTAAGGATCTGTTAACAACAGATTGTTGGCGATATGGCTGGAGTTTAACAAAAACATAATCTCCAACTTTAAAACTCCTGTCAGTACGATGTTTGTTAGCTTGTTGAATCATTTTGTTTTTGAGCTCTCAAGATATTAGCTTTGAGGAGATTTAGGAGTCTAGTTCTGTGAGTAAGTGTGAGGTCCAAATCATTATTTGCAAAGTCACCCTGAATGTAGTGAGGAATTGAAGGTGGTGGTCTGCCATAAACTGCCTCGAATGGTGTCATTTTGATTGATGACTGCCATGCGGTGTTATATGACCATTCTGCCCATGGCAAATAACGACTCCATAAACGTGGTTCCTTTGAAACAAAGCTTCGTAGATAATCTTCGAGACAACGGTTAAGGACCTCTGTTTGACCGTCGGTTTGAGGGTAATACGCACTACTCATTGCTAGAACTGTTTTGTTGAGTGTGAATAGTTCTGACCAAAACTTACTAATAAAAAGTGGATCTCTGTCACTTACTATGGACTTAGGAAATCCATGGAGACGAATGTAGTCATTTGTGAATATAACAGCTAGCTTTTGAGCATTGAATGCTGGTGGAAGCCCGATGAAGTGAGCAGCTTTTGACAACTGATCTACAATGACTAAAATTGATGATTTTCCCTTGGAAGATGGAAGACCTATGATAAAATCCATAGAAATTTCATCCCAGACAAGCTCTGGAATGGGTAAGTGTTGAAGAAGGCCTAAAGGGGGTAAGGTACTGTATTTCACTTGTTGGCACACTTTGCAAGATTTGACAAATTGAACAACTGAATGTCGCAACTTTGGCCAATAAAAGCTAGCAGTTATACAAGCCAAGGTTCTTCTAACTCGAGCGTGACCACCAGTGGGTGATGAGTGGTTTTCGTTGAGGAATCTATTTTGAATTTGTATAGAATCAGGAACATACAATCTAAAATATACTAACCCGTTCTTGTAAAAAATTGAAGTATCGCTTTGAAGTGCCTTAGTCATGATTGGTTGACCATTTGACAATTTCCAAAACACACGAAACTCATCCAAAAATGAGAATGTAGGTGATGAAACATTCGTAATTGAAAGGAATTCTTGGCGGGAAAGGGCATCTGCACCTCCATTACTAGAACCAGGACGGTAAACAATATCATAATCATATCCCAAAAGCTTAGTAATCCATTGTTGTTGCTCGAGAGTTTGAATAGTTTGTGTTAACAAATCTTTGAGGCTCTTATGATCTGTTATAATGAGGAACCGACGACCTAACAAATAATGACGCCATTTCGTCACTGCCACAGTGATTGCGTGCATCTCTCGTATGTAAGTTGACGAGCTTTGCAATCTGGATTAGAATTTGCGGCTAAGAAATGCAATCGGATGCCGGTTCTGACTTAGTATAGCACCCATAGCTAGACCCGAGGCATCTGTTTCAACTGTGAATGGTTGATCAAAGTTTGGGATAGCCAAGACAGGCAAGGTAGTCATTACGTTCTGAAGTTTCTTGAAAGCTTGATTTTGCTCTGTTCCCTACTTAAAGTTGTCCTTTTTTTAGTAATTCTGTTAGAGGTGAAGCGATAGCAGCATAATTCTGGACAAATTTCCTATAATAGCCTGTCAAGCCGAGAAATCCACGTAATTGATGAATGTTTGATGCGATTGGCCAACCTAAAATAGCCTCAATTTTTTCTGGATCCGTAGCTACCCCTTGTGCTGATATAATATGCCCCAAGAATGCCATTGAGGTACTTCCAAACAAGCATTTAGATGCTTTCACAAAAAAATGATTCTTTTGAAGTAATGAAAGGACATGAGATAAGTGTTGTAAATGATCTGAGAATGAACAACTATATATGAGTATATCATCAAAAAATACCAAGACGAACTTACGTAATTCATTCTTGAATATTGTGTTCATTGTGGCTTGAAAAGTTGATGGAGCATTTGACAACCCAAATGGCATGACAGTGAATTCAAAGTGACCATCCGTTGTACGAAAAGTTGTTTTCGGGATCGCCTTAGAGCTCAGTCGCATTTGAAAATACCCTTGACGCAAATCCAGTTTTGAAAAGTACTGAGCACCATGAAGTTCATCCAACAACTCATCAATTGTAGGAATTGGAAATCTGTCTTTGATAGTAATTGAATTGAGGGCTTTGTAGTCAACATAAAAACGGCAAGTGCCATCCTTTTTTTTTTTACTAAGAGAACAGGGGAAGAGAATGGACTGGTGCTAGGTTGAATTATCCCTTCGTCAAGCATCTCAGATATTAATCGGGTAATTTCGGATCTTTGAAATTGTGGATATCGGTAAGGTCTAACATTCACTGGTTTCGAGTTTGGAAGAAGGTGTATGTGGTGATCATGAACATGGTGTGGTGGTAGTTTAGAGGGAATATCAAAAACAGATACAAACTTGGAGATGAGGCGTGTAATGTCAGGGTGTGAAGACTTATTTGTTAAAGAGTTCTCTGGTATAATCTTGACTGAGAGTAATGTGAAAGCAATTATAGAATCAAGGTCAAGAGATCGTTTCAAATTAGTGGGTGAGACTGAAGTTATGAGAGTGTTCTGGTCACCTGTGAGAGATATGAGTGTACCTTGATAGAAGAATGACATGGAGAATGTGGAATGATTGGTTAAAACTGGTCCCAAGGAGCAAAGCCACGAATTCCCAAGTACTAGATCGCATCCATGAACGGGTAGCACATGAAAATCAGTAACAAAATCAACTTCTTGAATTGAGAATTGAACGGATTTTAAGGTTCCACGTGTCTGAAGCGTATGGCCACTGCCGATGCGAACTTGGAATGTATATTTGTCTGGTTGTGGTAGAGATAGGTGTTTTAGCTTATTAGGGTGGATGAAGCTATGGCTACTACCGTTGTCGATCAATGTAGATAGAAGATGGTCGTTAATGATGGTTGTGCAACGGAATGTCGATGGTTGTGATGACCCATCGAAAGAAGAAAGTGTCATTGTGAAAAACTGGGATGAGTGGTTTGGTGGAGTCAATAAGTCAAGAATCGGGTTAGGTGTTTGGTTTGGTGGATCCGGGTCAAAATTAATTAGTGCATCTGATTCCGGGTCATAAACTATGGCATGAAATTGGGCCTTACACTTGTGACCGGGCCCAAACTTATCATCACATTTGAAACACAGGCCTTTTTCCCGTCTAATCTGGACCTCTTGTGGAGGGAGCCTACGAAAAGGGGTGTTACTAGGGTTAGGGTTTAGGCCCACTTTTGGTTGTGACGGCGCTGTAATTAATGGAGAGGCTGTAGCGACCGTTTGGTTGGTGATTGGTGTGGGTCGATAACTCGGTTTTTGTGGAGGTGGATACATTTATTGTGATGATGATTTATCTTCTATCAATCTCGCGAAACCCATGGATTCAGAGACGGAAGAGGGTTTTAAAATTTGCAGTTCTCGATGAATTTCAGGTTTTAAACCGGAAAGAAAACAATTAAGGAGAGCTCTAGGAGATAAACCAAATACTCGATTTGATAGAGTTTCGAATTCAGTTTGGTAAATTGCGGTTGTTGAATGTTGATAGAGCTTGTACAAGGCAACTTCATGATTAATGAACGATGAGGGGCCAAATCGGAGTTAAAGAGCTCTACAAAACTCCCCACATGTTGTGAGTTGTTGATTTTGATAGAGCCAATTAAACCAACTGAGGGTGTCGCCTCTGAAAAAGAAATAAGCCGCTTGAATTCGATATTCTAACGGTGTGTTGTGGATGGTGAAATATCTTTCGGTTTGTAAGATCCAATCCGTCGGGTTGGAGCCATCAAAGGTAGCAATCTCGAGACGAATAGGTCGTACTTCAAAAGGAAATTTGGTTGGGTTTGAAGGGCAAATGGCCAAAAAAGGCACTAAACTTATGGTCCGTTTCTAATCAAGGTACTCTTCTTTTTTCTTCCATAAAAAGGCGCCCAACAAAATTTTTCAGCCGATTTAGGTTTTTTACTAACTTTCGTTAACCCACTTCGTTAGTGAATTACATGTTTGGTCTTTGAATTCGTATAAGCATTACATGTTTGGTCCTTGAATTTTTTTTTTCAAAATTATTTTTTTTCGAATTTTTTTCTATAATTTTTTTTTTTTTTGGAAATTTTTTTTTTCTAAATTTTCGAAAAAAAAAAGGTTTTTGAAAAAATATTTACAAAAAAATTAATTTCAAAAATAATAATAATAAAAAAAATTGAAAAAAAAAGTTTTTGAAAAAGCTTTTAAAAAAAATTTTCAAAAACATTTTTTTTTAATTTATTTTTCAAAATAAAAAAAAAAATTGTTTTTTTTTCTATATTTTTTTTCTAAATTTTTCTTTTCGAAAAAAAAAATTAGAAAAAAATTTTAGAATCAAAATTTTCGAAAAAAAAAGTTATAGAAAATAAATTTTCAAAAATTTTTTTTTTTTTTTGAAATAAAAAATTTTGAAGGATCAAACATGTAATGATTATACGAATTCAATGACCAAACATGTAATTCATTAATGAAGTGTGTTAACGAAAGTTAGAAAAAAACATAAATCGGCTTAAAATTTTTGTTGTGTACCTTTTTATGCATGAAAAAAAGTATGGTACCCTGATTGGAAATGGACCCTAAGTTTAGTGCGTTTTTGTGCCATTTGCGCTGGGTTTGAATTTGGTCTCATGGGAGGTGGGTTTTGGATGATTGGTGTGAATGGAGGAGGTGCGGCTGGTGAAGTGATGATTGATTTGATGACGAAGAAGCAAAATCTGTTGTCTGAAGTCTAGGAAAGTGGGTAAGAATTTCATTCATTTTAGTTGTGATAGATGCTAGTTGTGTTTGGGTGGATTGTAACTGGGTGTTTGTATTTTGAGATGATTGCAGCAATTCTGCAATGCTAGCATCGTGACTAGCAATTGTTGTTTTTATTTGGTTTGTGATGGCATTAAGAGATGTGAGGTTATCTTCTGTATTTTGAGCACGAACGGGCATGATTGAATGATCAATGAAAGCAACAATGATAGGTTATAGTCCCTTTTCGAGTAGAGGTAAACTCCTAAAATGTAAAATAAAAAGGAAAGACAGAGAATGATAGAGAGAATAGTACTATTTCATTGATATCCTCTTTTGGTGAAAGCATTATAATACTTATAGTTAGGGGTGAGCATGGGGCGGTTCGGTGCGCTTTTTGGCCGAAACCGCCCCACACCGCAAAATGCGGTTTTTAAAAAATGAGGATCCGCATCCGTGCGGTTTTTGCGGTTTCGGTTTTGCGGGTTTATGCGCTTTTGCGGTTTTTTTGTTCAAAGTTTTTTTTTTTTTTTCTCCTTGAAATTATAACTTTTGGTATATATTACCTAAAAAACTTAGATGATAATTAACAATTAAAATGTGTTTGAAATAATTTATTATAAAAGTATAAACAAAATCATTTTATCATAAAAAAATTATAAATTTTAGTGTGTTATTCTAAAAAATAAAAAAATATATTAAAAAAAATATATCTAAAAAATAAAAAAATATATTTAAAAAATAAAAAATTATAAATTTTAGTGTATTATTTTAGTGTGTTATTCTAAAAAATAAAAAAAAATATATTTAAAAAATTATAAATTCTAGAGTGGTGCGGTGCGGTTTTTGCGGTGCGGTTTTTCGGTGAAAACCGAAACCGCACCACAAAATCGGTTTTTATTTTTTCCTGAAACAGATCCACCGGTTTTTGCGGTTTTGCGGTTTTTGTGGATCGGTTTTTGCGGTTTTACGGTTTGCGGTGCGGTTTTTGCTCACCCCTACTTATAGTTAAAATAAAGGAAATTGCTAGGAAAGGACATAAATAACAAAATTGAGTGGACAGCTGTCCTATAACGTCTAGTAGCCTCAGGCTGAAGGGAGTCGAGCGATACATGGCATAGTCTTGCAGATGTGATGGTCCTTTGTGGCCTGTTACCCTTTGTGGATGCATAAAAAAATTACATGGAAAAGATATGATAGGAATGTGATGTACAGAAACGGAAGGTAGAGAGTGTGGTAGCATATGCCTATGAAACTATATACAACATGTATATCATGAATGGAATATATTATCGAATGTAAACTATTATAAAATCGAGCGAAAGCTCAGTGTAATCGAGCAAAACATACACTACTACAAATAAGGGCTTTTAGACCTCCTTTTTTAGACCCTCTCTAAAAATCACGGGTCTTTAAAAGACTTTTTACCCGCTCGTACTCATTAAGACGGGTGCAAATGAAAGAAACGGGTCTAAATATGTTGAAAACTTATAGACCGGTGTATCTCATATTCACCTGTTTAAATATGAAAAAATGAACCGGTGATATATCAAAAGTCAAAACACCCGGTCTAAGTTATCCAAAATTTTTGGATTTTTTAGCGCCACTTTATTTCCCCTTTATCCCTCTTTTTTCCCTTTTCATTTTCACTAAAACCCTAACACAAACACACCAACGCCTCTTATTCTCCTAACATCACCACCGCCGCTCCACTTCGTCGCCTCACCGATTACATGACTGCCATCATCGTTAAATAGACAAGCTCGCCCGTGCTCGAAGGTCAGTTTATGTACCAAATTTCTTCAATTTTTAGTATTTTAGATCGACTCATACTTTCTTCTATGTTGGTTAGGGTAATTTCTCACCAAGAAGAAAAAATCCGCTGTCGTCGTTGCCGTCACACTCAACAGAGCTAACATTCTAGGCTACACTGTATAAGATCTGCGCCTAATCTTGAGGATTTAGGTATAAATCTTTGCTCTTTACCCTTTGTGTTTTGATATTGAATTGTGAGTTTATTTATGATTTATTTGACATAATTTTTAACATGATGTAGCTATAAAATGTGATATGAAATTGACTAATTTTTCACTGAATACACTTATAGCTGTTACTACTTATGAACTTGTACACTGAAAGATTCACTAATACCTATATAAAAGATAATATTGACCACAAAATCAGATCTTGTATAACGTTTTGAAAGTCTTTCGACATAATTCACACTTCTATTCAGAGCATAACGTTTTGTGTTGTTATATGTGGCATTCAGAGCATAATTCACACTTTTATTTGGTAATAAATCTTCATGTAAGTAACACAAATTGGTCTTAAGAATCATCATTCTCTTTTTGGAATTTGATGGTAATTGAATCGGTTTCGTACAACGTTTTGAAAGTCTTTCAACATGAGACGGGCACCATCCAGAATGTTGTCAAGTCATCATTACTAGTGTCATTTATGCTATACCCATGTGTGTATATATGATATTTACTTGTTGCCTTTCTTTATAGACTATTGAGTTGGAGATTAGGTGTCGTGTGTCGGCTAAAGCAAGACTGCCATTATATCCAAAAGCTTTGCAGCAAATGCGTGAAAATTACAAAACAATAGTACTTGAGTATCATAACTTTTCTGAGAAGTACAACAACACACTAATCTCATCCCTATGGTCTAGATCCTAACTAACAATCCACATGTATAGCTCGAATCCTTCAATAATCAGGTATGTTACATCGAATCTATCTTCAATTGATTTTGTTTCTTGGCAAATTTTGAGGGATTAGATCTGAAAACTTGAGTATGAACTCTAAATCACTATTAATGGTGGTCCAAGCTTAGATTGCTTTAGTTTTAATTTGTTTCATGGGTTGTATTGCAGTCGCATTTTATACCTTCAATTAGTTTAGTTCAATCTGTAGTTATGATACTTTGTTTAATACTTTAGTTCAATTTTTGTATAATGAGGGAAATATAGTTGATACTCTTATGTTTTAGCTTATAATTTTTTGGCTAATTTTGTTTTAGTCCTCTCTGATAGTTTTAGTTTATACTTGTTTAGTTTTATTTATGATGATTCGTAATCAATATTCTTTGCCTTTTTGATGAAATCCAGTCTACTTTGTTGATGGAGTATGTTAATGGTACAAAAATGATTCTTTTGTATTTCATTATTTTAGTATGAAATACTTCATACTCTTATGCTCTAATTTTTTTTAGTTAGTACAATTTTTAATAGTTTGTTACTTGTTTAATATGTGTTTGTTGTATATCAAGGTTTATCACTCTGCTGATGAAATCTAGTATAATCAAATGATAATATGTAATTTCCAATTTTATTTGTAATCGTAATAACTTGGTTCATTTGTGGTTTACAGTTGACATTTGATTTTGGTTCACATGCTTCTTGGATATTTAATTACAAAAAGAGACTAATATAATTCGATTAGAATTATAGACACTTGCAGCGCCGAGATTTGAGAGGAGAGTTAATCCGAAAATGCAGCCGCAATCATACTTGGTGGTGGTGCAGGAACTCATCTCTTCCCTCTTACAAGCAAGACAGCTACACCCGCTGTAAGCATGTCTCTATTCGGTTTCATATTATTGTTTTCTTAAACAAAAAGTATTTCAACCCGATCCATTTTGAACCAAACCCGTTTTGAACACCTAGTTTTCAGGTTTTACGTTTTTCGGATTTTGGCTATAATATGTTATAGAGGTACCTGTAGGTGGATGCTATAGGCTTATACACATCCCAATGAGCAATTGTATAAACAATGCTATAAACAAGACCTTTGTTCTAACTCGGTTCAATTCTGCTTCACTTAGTCGTCACATTTCACGTACTTATTTTGGAAATGGTGACAATTTTGGGGATGGTTTCATTGAGGCATGACACGTATGAACTTCTGTCTCGATAACATATATTGATTAAACACACAAGTTAATGTTTCTTGTGTTGGTTCCTGTAGGATGCCAAGAACAAGGACATTGAGGATATACTGATCTTGTCTAGTGATCATCTTTATTGTATGGGCTATCTCAACCTTTTGCAGGTATGTATAATTGTATATTTGATTACTCGTGCTTGATTTTCTGAATTTTGAGCTTTAAAGATGCAATGTTAATCTCTATATGTTAGTCATCTGATAGGTTCTATGCGATAATGGCTGTATAAAGTTAATGAGTTATTATTAAATTGGTGAG
The DNA here is from genome assembly GCA_021014915.2 of Artemisia tridentata subsp. tridentata. NCBI lineage: Eukaryota > Viridiplantae > Streptophyta > Magnoliopsida > Asterales > Asteraceae > Artemisia > Artemisia tridentata. The sequence continues at coordinate 397,959,823 of CP139509.1, read as the reverse complement.
GAACAATAATTGATAGCGAAAGGTTATGTAAAGAATTACCAACTAACAAAAACACCATTTGCGGCAATCATGATTTATTCTTTCGGTTTGCTTACAATGTGTAATTTGCAATAACTTGCAGGACTAGCTAACAAGAGGAACAAGAAGACTGTTACCATTCAAGCTATAAAGTTTATGTTTGTGATATGATTGAGTCTTAGCGATTTAGGTACATAATCTACATAAGAGATGTTTGAAGCTCCTTATAAAGGATGTTTTGTAATGTTTATTTGCAACTGCTTATAAAAGTTGTTTGAGATTGCCTATTTAGACTACTTTGAATAATCAATTGCCTATTTAGCTCATACGGGCTGTTTGAGAATGCTTAATTAAATAGCTGCTATTATCGGAATGAGAGTGTTTGTGATTACCTGTTGAAACTACTGCACGTAGTGGGTCTATTTTGGATTGCTTATTAAAACTTCTAAGAAAGTTTATAAGCAGTTTCAATAAGCAATCCCAAACAGCCCCTTTACATGCATTAATTTCGATAGGTAATCCAAACAGTCCCTTTCCCTTCATTGTAGCTATTTACTAGAGCAATCCCAAACAGCCCAAATTTTTGTTTTTACAAAAACCACATAAAGACCGGTTTATATAATAACAACCGGTCTAATAGAACTTTTTTAGACCTGTGCCTGAACCGGTCTTTATACACAAACGAACCGGTCTAAAAACACATCTTTTAGACCGGTGCCTAACCCGGTCTTTATGTTTAAAACCTTTTAGACCTCCCCCCATTTAGACCCCCCATGCAACCGGTCTAAAAGCCGTTTTCAACCGGTCTAAAAGGCCTTTTTTGTAGTAGTGCAAAACATAGAAGTTAGAAACTATTGGTTAGAGGTGGTATATACAGAGATTTCATGTTGCATATCAGATTTTGATTTTGACATTTATTATCCGGCGCTTATATTATAAAGTCATGTTTATTAATTTAATATAACAATAACAGTATTAAAAAATTAAATATAAAATATAGGGTTATATATTAAGTACGTAAACTTGTTTTAAGGTATCGAAATTGAAAATTTTACAGTTAAATCTATAAAATTAATTTTGAAATAAGTTCTTTTTTTGTTTAAGTGTAAATTATATTTAGTAGTCAGAAGATAACATTTTTTTACATAAAACCTCTAATATTATATAGATTACCAACTCACCTTCAATTTCAAAATCTGATACAAAATATAACATTAATTTTGAAATAAGTTCTTTTTAATGTTGACCAACTCACCTTTAATTTTGAATTTATTTGTCATATTTCAAAATCAAACACTACTATGGATACAATTTGACATTCCTCAAAAATTCATTTTTAAGTATTGTTTTCCTTTATCATACAAAAGCTTTTCACTTCTCATATTCTTCGAATTTTTACCAATTTGCTCTCATGTCCAAAAGATATACTCAACTCTAGCCACAAATAACATTGCAATATTTATGGTTCCTCATCCTATAAACAGTCAAAACATAATCAACATTTGCAATCAATCTTTCTTTAGTTTATTCCCTATCAATATTGACAATACGTGTACGTGTATGTAGGAAGTTTGTGGTTTGTGAACGGAAGTAATCCGAATCATGTGTAACTTTGAGATTAAAATATTTCGACCTTATATGCCTTGGGCTCATGAAATCTTTAATCGGATAAGACAGATTGTCAATTATAAATTAAGACATGGTAAATTAATCAAAAATGTTATAGAGTATTGTATGATATTATGTTATGAATTTGAGACCAAAATATGCTTAATAACGACAAATTGAATTTCGGTTATTTTTCAACCATTGTGATGGTTATTAAAATGCTGGGAAAAGTCTCATTAGTTAGAAATGGCGGGGAAAAGTCGCATTGATTGGAAATAGCGGAACCCCAACCGGGGACGCTGCCCCTTGACCCTACAAGAGGGGGGGGGGGACCTCCCTGAGCTCTGATGACATCAAATAAGTATATTTATTTAGCATCAATATCCCACGATAATTGCATGTTTTTATATCATTTATACATTATTTGGTATTTAACTGCTATCTATTTCGTAATAGACATATGCCTTATAAAATTAAAGGCTTGGGCCTTTTCAACTTAAATGCTGAATTTTACCGCAATCTAGGTTACACTTTCATAACCTATTCTCATAGGAAGTTCTCAGGAGGCTGCAACACGAGTTCCAAGGCTAGAAACATCAAGAGATCAAGGAACTACACATCATAAACATTGTTTATCTTCGGTTTGATCATTATGTCTATCATTAATCTTTCAAAACCGATTTACCTTCGTATTATTATAAATAATATTGAAGTGATTTGTTTGAGATTGTTTTGTTTAAATTCTTCTTAAGATTAAAATTTAGATTCCGCATAAACATTAATACTAATCAAAGACAGTTTCTACATAAGTTATATTGAATTTATTCAATATTAGCTTAACCTTTACAAGCTAAGGGAAATCGATCAAGTGCTCAACTGGGATCAACCTTACGTTTATTTTGGCTGTACTGTGGATAGTTTATATGCGTGTACAACTTTATTCCTTGCATAGACCATGGATACGTGTAGATTGTAATTATTAGTGTGTGATCATCTGAAAAGTAATTATTGTTAAAATTTAATAATCATGACTAGTTCATATATTATTCTAATAACAATCATACACTTATGCGGAAGCGTAGGATCTAATTTTAACACATAAAAGATTAACAGAAACATAAAGAGAACGTACCTTTTGATTCTAGCAAGAACAAGAATCAAACTTCAATCTTCTTCTTAATAACAAAAGTGGATTAAAGAGATACCCCTTACCGTTTTGTATCTTAATCCAAGATATATTAACTATAGTGAGTTAATATCCACAATCTTGTACACACGTACTATAACCGAATTAATGAGATTGCTAGATCTTGAAAACACAAAATAAACCAAAACAATTTTGTTTATAAAACAAAGATGGATCGACCCTATGAAGGGTTAGTTCGATCGACCACAAGCAAAGAGAAGAAGAAAAGGGTTTTAGGGTTATAGCAAGAGTGCAAGAGTATTGAAACAATAACCCTAGGTCTTGTATTTATAGAGAGCAAATCTTGGAGAACAAGTTGGCTATGGATTGGGTTATGGAAACCCATGGCCGATCGGCCTATGCATCCCCAAGGGATTCCGAAACCTTCTTGATCCTCTAATTTCATCTGTAGTCCTCCTCTTATTCCCTAACGGTCGTTAGTCAACTCCCGCTAATTATTTAACGTCCGTTAGTCATTATTTTTGTGTTTTAATAATTAAATACATAACGGTTTATATATTAATTATTATAGATTAATTCCTCATACGTAATGTGTGCAATCCTGTGGTCTCGAGTTCGATTCTAGACATACACACATTAATATTTGTCCATAAAAACTAACAGCTCCCACTTGGACATCTATTAATAGTGTAATGACATTGGTTAGCGTCTAGCAACACGCCAATGCCCCTAGTACAACTGGAGTGGTGGTCTCCTGGAAAAACCATTCGATGATTCATCATCATACTTATCCTTTTGTTTATAATACTACGTTAATAAAGATATTGATCTTAGTTATTCTTTATTAACCATTCTGTTTCTCGTTGTTTCTGATTGAGCAAGATTACCAAATCATCTGAGCGTATTCCAGTTAGATCTTGGGTGTGGCCACACAAGCATCTTGTCAACCCTATGAGGGGCCCAGCAGTATTAAACTTCAAAACAAATTTGAAGGAACAAATTCTCTCTTGACTACGAGCATAACCCATTAACTTTGCAACACTCCTGAAAACAATCCTTATAGCTACCAGTAACGTATAGCGGTAAATTGCTTCACAGAAATGCGCTACATCTATGACAGTTATCTGGTATCTCAAGTCTGGGGATAACTATATATACATGATTTACTTGATGACAAGATCCATAAAGTAAACTCATGAAGTTGGGATAAGTCCTATATTCAATTCATTGAATATCATGTGAAATTGGCATGTCGACGCATCAATATACTTTCAAGTATATTCTACCAATACCCAGATTTGTCTTAATTTAATGATATTCCCATATCATTAATAGACAACAGACAATTTAGAATAATCAATATATTCTAGGATTAAACATGCAAATACATGATATATTTTTAAGAAAATGACAGTCAAACATAACAAGTATTTTATTTCATTAAAATAATAACTGTTCATAACATCCCATTATCCAAACACTAATCATAGATGGGCATGAAACTACTAGCTAAATGAAGTCCTATGCCTTCAGCATGTAGATAAAGCTTTCCACCAGGTAAAGCCTTCGTTAAAGGATCAGCTAGGTTATTATCTGTGTGAACTTTGAGTAACTCGATTTCACCTATCTCCACTTGTTCTCGAACATAGTGATATTTAATCGGGAAATGTTTTGTGCCCTTCTTGATTCCAGGTTCATTGGCAAATGTAATTGCGGCTGAATTGTCACAATACATCTTTATAGGTTTTTCGATTGAGGGCATAACACCAAGCCCTGAAATGAACTTCCTAATCCAGACAGCTTCCATTGCAGCATCTGAAGTAGCAATATACTTACTTTCTGTTGTAGACATCGCTATGGTACTCTGCCTCTTGCTCTTCCAATCCACAACTCCTCCATTAATGAAAAAGACATAACGCATCTGAGACTTCGTATCATCTTTATCACATTTCCAACAAGCATCGCAGTAACCTGTAACACCAAGTTCTGCTTCTGGATTTCCCCCATATACTTAAAACATATCTCTTGTAGCTCTTAAGTACTTGAGAATATGTTTAACAGTAGTCCAGTGGAGTTCACCTGGATTCTGTTGATATCGACTGGTTATATTTTGAGCAAACGCCACATCAGGCCTTGTGCATCTCACCGCATACAATATAGATCCCACAGCCGAAGCATAAGGGACTCTCTTCATGCGTGCCACCTCTTCAGGTGTTGAAGCACATGCTTTGCTACTTAAGCCATGATTCTCTTGCATTGGCAAATATCCCTTCTTGGAATTTTGCATATTAAATCTCTTCAATATTTTATCAATGTAAGCACTTTGGCTTAATCCAATCAACCGCTTTGATCTATCTCTATAAATCTTGATTCTCAGAATGTATGCTGCTTCTCCTAGATCCTTCATGGAAAAACATTTCCCAAGATAGGCTTTAACCTCTTTCAATCTTGTAATATTTTTACCCATGATTAATATGTCATCAACATATAGGACTAGGAAAATAACATCACTCCCACTAGCTTTGTGATATACACATGGCTCATCCAGATTCTGAGTAAACCCAAACTTTTAGATTTCTTCATCAAATCTCTTATTCCATTGTTGTGATGCTTGCTTCAATCCATAAATGGATCTTTGAAGTTTGCATACACGGTTTGGAAATTCTGGATTCACAAACCCTTCAGGTTGCGCCATATAGATGTCTTCATCTAGGCAACCGTTTAAGAAGGTGGTTTTGACATCCATTTGCCAAATCTCATAGTCATAGTACGCTGCTATGGCCATGAGAATCCTAATAGCCCTTATGTCAGCTACAGGAGAAAAGGTCTCCTCGTAGTCAGCACCATAAGTTTGGGTAAAGCCTTTAGCTACCAAATGGGCCTTATAGGTGTGTAAATTGCCATCCATGTCAGTTTTCTTCTTGAAGAGCCACTTACTTCCAACTACTTTGGCATTGGGAGGAAGGTCTACTTCAATCCAGACTTGATTATCTCTCATGGATTGCATTTCCCCATTCATAGCAATCTGCCATTTATCCTTTTCAGGATCATTCATGGCAGCTCTATAACTAGCAGGTTCTCCAAGATCCCCTAATATAGTTTCCTCAACTTCTACGTTAAGACATAGACGTTCAGGTGCTTTCACAGTCCTTGCAGATTTGTGAATGGGAACAACTTCAGGTGGAGGACCCAGACTTTCAGGTTCTACAGGAAGTTCGCTAGTGTTTTCAGAAGGTAATGTATCTTCTTGATCATCTTCCAGATCATATATCCTCCCACTGAATTCTTGAGATATAAGATCTTTTTCAAGAAAATCTCCATACCTAGCAACAATTACTTTGTTTTTAGGTGGGTAGTAAAAGTAGTAACCCATCGTTTCCTTTGGGTATCCTACAAAGATACACTTTACAGATCTCTGTTGGAGTTTATCTGCTGAGTCACGTTTAACAAATGCCTCGCAACCCCAGACCTTTAAATAAGACAAGTTAGGCATTTTCCCAAACCATAAATCATAAGGTGTCTTATCAACCTTCTTGGTCGGAACCATATTCAATATGTGAATAGCAGATTCCAAGGCATAATCCCAAAAGGATAAAGGGAGAGTTGTAAGATTAAACATTGATCGCACCATGTCCAACAATGTACGATTTCTTCTCTTAGATACACCATTTTGTTGTGGAGTATATGGAGATGTGAGATGCTGGACAATTCCATTCTCAGCTAAATAATCTTTAAACTCTTGACTCATGTATTTACCACCTCTGTCAGATCGAAGAGCTTTAATCTTCTTTCCAAGTTGCAACTCTACTTTTTCTTTGAAAACCTTAAATGTTTCAAACACCTCATGTTTATGTTTAAGTAAATAAACATATCCATAATAGCTGAAATCATCAGTAAAGGTTAAGAAGTAGCTAGCACCTCTCTTTGACACATGTCTAAGTGGTCCACACACATCAATATGTATCAAACCAAGTAGATCAGAAGCCCTTTCCATATTATTGAAAGGTTTCTTTGTCATCTTCCCAGATATACAAGATTCGCATTTATCAAATGATTCATCATTGATATCTTGTAAAAGCCCATCACGTTGTAGCTTTTGCATACGAGTCTTGCCTATATGAGCAAGTCGACAATGCCAAAGATAAGATGAATCCAAGACATTCTTGATTCTCTTGTTATTGATGCTATACATTGAATTATAATTATTGCATTAATTCATATCAATTTCAAATACACCATTCACAGCAATAGCATTAAAATAAAAAACATTATTTAACGAAACAGAAATTCCATTGCTTGTAACAGTATGTTGAAAACCAATATCCAATAAACACGAAAAGGAAACAACACCTCTAACAATAGTAGGTGCATAATGACAATTATTTAAAAACAGTACTAAGCCCGAAGGCAAAACTAATTTAAATACGCCTATAGCTTCAACAGCTGCATGTGCTCCGTTACCCACGTGCAGATATTGTTCTCCATAGGCCAGTTTCCTTTCAACTCTAAATCCCTGCAGTGTATTGCAAATATGAATACCACATCCAGTATCGTATACCCAGGAATTTATTTTATGAGTTAATGAAAATAATTCAATCATGAAAAAGTCACCTGAAGTGCTGGGGTTACCAAGCTCAACCTTCATCTTTTTCACATACAACTCCTCGAGATAGAGTGGACAGTTCCGCTTCCAATGTCCTATCTCATGGCAGTGGTGAAAAGCCTGATCCTTCTTGTTCGGATTCACCTTGTTCTTCTTAGGGTTGTTCTTCTTGGGCATAGGTTGATAGGCCATAACTTGTTTACTGATGTGCGTGTGTATTGCTCTAATTCTTTTATATCCACGGTAGCGGCGCCAAAGACTTGGTGCGCGCGTGATGTGTCGTTGTGGTTTTAGCAGTATTAATGCCTACTCAAGTTTTAAATTTATATTTAGCCGACTTATCAATAAAACACATGCTTTAACGAGCAGTGCACCCGGTCAGTATGAATATAATGGTAAGTAGAGTGTCGATCACTAAGAGTGGAACGTATTATCTAGTTATTCTAATTAGTATTTTAATATCTTACGTTAGCTGTACAACCTAATCTAACGCAAGGGGGTTCAGCCTGAGAGACTGGCACGGTTTGGTTATAATTAAATAGTAAACTAAACTAATGAGCACGAATCAGCGATTAGCACACACGTACACAGATAGATACTTGAGACAATAAGAAGACCTGTCCTGATAATTAAGTAGCTTGTCACTTGTTTTATTGCTAGTTTTATATGAAGTGTATATAATTAACCCTTTCTCGTTGGCTCTAATCTTATCTGCGAGTAAACCCTTAATGATTACTTATGTCTATCCCACTATCCTAGAATATTGAGCATTTGTGATGCCCACGTTTCGTATACGCTAGAATAGATAGGCGAGGAAGGGGCATGGCGACCCAAGCAATGCTCAGCTAGACACAGAGGTTATCAATGCACTAATAAAAGTCACCAAAGACATCAACATATAAACTTTAATTAATGGGAAAGAAATTTTAAGGGGTGCCCATGATTTTCCGTAGTCACATGGAATCGGCCCATCAATCCTGATGAATTAAAGTGTACTAATACAATAAAACAAAACTACTTAATGAATTGAATACATGCAAGACCTTCTTACAGCTCTTGTATCTTCGTTTAGGGTGTGTCTTGTGCTGCTAATACGTCTGAATTTGGCTCCTAGGGTTTCTTCGGTCTTCGAAAGCTTAGTGTGTAGGATCCCAAAATTCGTCTGGCCTTGGGGTATTTATAGTTTCTGTCTGAGGGTTAGATGCGGCGCATAGGATAAGTAGATGCGGCGCATTGACTTAACTTCGCGTGGCGTCCAAGATTAATATATTCAGGAATATTCGTACACCGCCTTAAGATGCGGCGTAACTCCATTTCTCTATGCGGCGCATGTCCTTTGCTGACTTGGATCGTAACTTGTGAAATCTTGATAGTGATGCGCCGTATGTACGAAGTATGTTGCGGCGTATCTGGAGCAGAATGATCTTGATCTTGTACATTTCAGTAGACTCTAAACATCTTGCTTGTTTTGCTCCATAATTAGTCCAAAATCGCCAAGTTTCACATAATACTTGTTTTTACCTGATAATTACAAAAGTAAACATTAACGTATCAATTCTTGTACATTTCAGTAGACTCTAAACATCTTGATCTTGTACATTTTAGTAGACTCTAAACATCTTGCTTGTTTTGCTCCATAATGATGGTAATAAAATGTACTTATTTGAGTTCATTAAATATCCCCCCACTTGAACTTTACTTGTCCCCAAGTAAACCTTAGAATAAATCTTATGAAAATGTATCCTAAAAGATATTAGGATTTATTTTTATATTTAAGCATGTATTCGTTTTGTCATAATTGCACAACCAAACACTTAACGAATTAGAAATAAAATAAAATATTTTGATAAAAGCAAATCTAATCGTTTAACTGTCCAGTCGTGACGAATATTCTATCATAAGCTTGGCAAGTATACGCATCTCCCCCACTAAAGCTAAGGAATAACAAGTCTAAAGCGGTAAAAAGGGTTTGTTGGTTAAGGGTTAATCATCCTTCTTAATCTCTATTGATCTCATATTCCAGAAAAGGCGACAAAATCACAAATACATGATCGAATCCACGACCACGATACCTGCAATTGCTCAAATCCTCAACTCGAATAGGCTAAAGATAGGACCAAGTAATCTTCACCAATAATATTATATCAAAAAGGGCGACAAAATCATAAATACATAGTCGAATCCACGACTACGATACTTAAGATTGCTCAAATCCCTAATCTCAATAAATCAAAGGTTTGGATAAAGAATGATGTAGGGTATGGATAATATTTGGGATACAAATTGGTGTAAAATGAAAAATAGACAAAACAGATAAATTAAAATCCTACGTGTGGTAAATTACTTTCCCAACCATCCCAAGAATAAGACTCATATCATCGGATAACTCACGCTTTAACACTTGAAACACACGCTTTAGGTAGAGACGAATTATACTCAACAAGATCTCAATCAAAGAATAACCTTAGTTGGCGTTCCCATAACGGCCAACTCCCATTCAATCCATAAATATAATATACAACAAATAATGGTGATATCGACCACTTAATACAAAACTTTACATAAGTTGGTTAAAACAAACTTCCAACTTTTCCTTTTTCTTTTTCTTTTCTATTTTTTCGATTTTTTTTTTTTTTTTTTTTTTTTTTTTTTTTTTTGAATATCAATGTGTAAAATTTCACAACTTTTCTATCACTATGTTTCCGGATAATTTTTCCATACTCTTCATACTTTCAGAAATAACTGTAATAGCGAAAGTAGTAAACACACGAAAAATAAACTCAAAGATATACAATATTTACTTTCATACCAATTGCATTGTGCAATTTCCTGACTCAACCAAAGATAATGAATTACGCACGCGAACACAGGTAATGTAAGGAAACACACTTTTCCTAAAGCAATTAACCACGGATTTTAATCTACAGGGTAGGCTAAGGTGTAAGGATGTAACGAAACATTATAACAAAGGTGTAAGAAACGAAAGGAATGGCTCTGAGGGTTTTTCTAGGGGTATCTTACTCTAAAAGTGAGAGTAACAAAGGGTTTATACGGGGGTTAACTAACCAGTGTAGTTAGTTAATATCACATAACATATAAAGGCTATTTGGGTGTAATCCTAGAAATTTACCAATTTAGACAAGTCATTCCAATTATATAGATAATACTTATTATGGTGGTCTCGAATAGTATACAAGCCAAGTTCTAAAGTTTACAAGTCACCGGCACACTCATAGATTTGTGAATTTTGATAAGTTCACAATTTTTGAAAATAATGTTATGTGTGCAGCTATGTAATTTAGACTTTAAACAAAAACATTCTAAAAAAAATTTAAATTTTGATATATTAAGCGCATTTTAAGCATATTTTGAAAAAGTTTAGGACAAGTAAGTGTTCTAATTCTCTAATCCCCCCACTTAAGTTAAACAACATCCTCGTTGTTTGTGTCAAATAGAGGTGGCAAAACGGGCGGGCATGGGCTACGGGCTAAACGGGCTATGGGCTAAACGGGCACGGGCTAAATGGGCACGGGCTAAACGGGCGCGGGCCAAACGGGCGCATGTTATACGAATCGCTTTAGAAAAGACCTAAAACAACAAAAAAAATTCCTCAAACGTAACACCTCATTTATATTTAAGTAATTAAATATACTATATGCATAAGTTTTTCATTAAAAACAATTTAATGTTCTCCAATTGAGAGAAAAACATGTGCCCATTATGCCCATTTAACTTCTAAATGGGCAATATATGCCCATTTAAAAAAAAAAGAGGGTCCAAATGTGCCCAAATCTTTTAAAAATTTGCCCATTTAGCCCATTTTTTTGATTTTAGGCACAAATCGCCACCTCTAGTGTCAAAGATTAAAAACTGGAAAATAAAAGAATTGGAACAGAAAAACTCCCCTAAGATTTGCTCGGTATGATCCTCCATTATTTGTATAAGAGCAAAAATCAACTTTCTTGTGGATAAGAACGTTTAAGCTTCATAGATGATGTATCCACAAGAATGCAGGAATCTATAATACCATTCAGACTTTAACACAACTGAGTTAAGAAGGTTCAAACTTGCATAATACATTAGTAGTTAGAAAAAAATAAAACTAAAAAATTAAAATGAAAATCATCTGGTCAGTCGATACGCCGTATCTTATGGAAGAAGATACGCCGTATCGAGCCTGGAATAAGTACGAATCAGAATAAAAGATGCGTCGCATCCTTAACCAGGGATGCGCCGCATTAAATAAACTGACAGAAAGTTTTAAAGTCAAAAATAAAAATGCATAAAATTAAAATAAGATATGACCAGTGCAGGTGATGCGTCGCATCTTAGGATTGAGATGCGCCGTATCTTCTGCAGGTCTGACAGACTCGACATAGAACAGAAAAGTAAAAATTCTCTGGGTTGTCTCCCGGTCAGCACTTGTCTTTATTCCAGAGTCTTCAAGTTAGACTCACGTTCAGCTCCTTATTTCAATCTTGTTACGTGCCATCCTTCTTCTTTCATCCGAAAGATGTTCCCGTATAGCTCCGCAACATTTTCTTCCGTTCGACTTAATCTAATATATGCTTTGGTCTTCGTCGCAACATATTCCTCATCAGGTCCCAAAGAGTATTTGATGAGTTTAATTTTTTCAGAAATAATCATGGGTGGCTTATTATAAGGGATCCCAAGTAGTCGACACTTTCTCTTGATGAATTCTTCTTCGTTTTTATCAACAAACTTGAAATAAGGATCCTCATTCAAATAGTCATCAAGTTCATCAATCAATTCTCCACGCGACTCATCGTTATTAGCAGAGGGATCATAATTAACCACGTTAAAGGATTGATAATAATCTTGAATCTCATCCTACTCTCTTTTCAATTCCCATTGCAAGCGTCGACTAAGCTTTGTGTAATCATCAAATTGTCCATGCACCCATTCCCAGAAAGTAGTGTCCGATGCTCCCTTAAGTTCTTTTAAGTAGTTGATTCTACCTTTTTCTTGCAAAGCCTCTGCTTTACGTGGGCAGTCTTCAACTTTTTCATACCAATCGTCGTCTTCAAAGTATACATCGTTTCCAACCCGTTTCATTCCAATTATACTTCCCCCATTACAGGTTCCATCATTCTTATAATCACAGGTTGGCCATTCACTACTTCCATCCTTGAACCGGAAACGTTTACAAGTGTGATTAATATGCTCAAATTCCCATGGTTTATCCCAAACCCATGGTATTTGGTCATTCCATTCGTAGTACCAGGTGTTTTTGAACTCATCATAAGTTTTAAACCCCGGTAGGTCTCCAGTTAGCACATCAGCGTCGACTTGAAGAAGGTAATTAAATTCTATAAATTGTTTGCACAAGGGTGTCTCATAATTGAACACATCAATGTCTATGCTGAATAATTCTTCAATCCCTTCCTCGATTGTTGAATTGTCATCTGACAATCCATTGTTGCTCTCTTCTTCCTCATATTCCCTTCTCATCCAATATACCCATAACACATCTTTAGTAGCACGGTCCATGCTCTTATGGTTATTAAACTTACTAGCTAACCAATTTGAAAAATCAACATTGTTAGGATCGTGGTTAACGTCAAAGCTAGTGTTACTAATCATGTTCCTTCTTATCTCCATGAACTCATTAAATTGTCCTTTAAAAATTCGTGTCAACCATGAGGTCACAATCCGTTTGACTTCATTCATAGGAGCAAATTTGGGATTGCCGTATTTAAGTTCAAGCCACTCTTCTAAAGAGATATCCATCAACCTAACCAACTTTCCATGAAATAGTATCTCCGATTCAACATAAATTCTTTCGTTATCCAGATAGCTTTTATCTAATCCCCAATACTGTTCGGAATAAGGCATATAAGAAGTTTGTATAGGTTGGACTTCATAGCTTTTGTTGCTCGATTTGTTGACTGCATTTGTTGAGTTCATGTATTCAATTTGGAATTTCCTGTCTTTTTCTTCGATAGTTGTCCAAGTTAATCCTTTAGATTCAATGATAGGCCATAAGAGTAACAATTCATCTTCAGTGTAGCTCATTAGTAAATTATAAGAGAATATCACATCTTCAATATTGCATAAGCGTTGGAATTCCTTATAAGTAGCTTCAAGAGGGGTCTCCCAAGAGAATAAATCGGCATCAATCATGAGCACATTGAAGTTGACATCTTCAAAAACTTCCACTTCGAATGAATCCGAAAGCAAGAGTTCCTTTTTCAGTTCTGAACTTTTAGTAATGCTTAATGCTGGGAACTTGCTCAAGCTAACTTCATAGTTATCACACTCCTCATCACTTTCCAAAATTAACGGCTTTTTGGTGCGGGACTTTTCATTGTGCATATCATCCATAAGTTCTCTAGCAAGATATCCGTTCACTTACATGTCTTCCATAGCAAAACCTGTCATCATAGGTAAAATCGTCAGTAGGATTTGTTCGCTAGAAGAGAAATTAATGAATTTAGAAACGAATATAAAGAATAAAAATAACTGATATCTGCAGACGATGCGCCGTATCCAAAAAGATGGATACGCCGTATCTTATTTCGTTAAAATTTAATCAGACTTTTATTCAGAAAGCAGATACGCCGCTTATGAATTAGAATGCGCCGTATCAGTTTAATTATCAAAAATCGATTATATTTATTAAAATTAAATGCGTCGTATTAACAGAAGCTAATGCGCCGTATTTTCGTTACGTTTCAAAATACAAGATTTTTGATTCAGAAGATGCGCCGTATCGATTGAAATCGATGCGTCGTATCTGTTTAATAATTCGAAAATTGTTTTTAATTTAAATAATAAATACGCCGTATCTGTTAAAACAGATGCGTCGTATGGCGTTAGGGTTTAGAAAAATTTCTTATTAAAAACAGAATACGCCGTATCTTGGGGAAAGATGCGTCGTACTCGAATTTATTAAACGCGTTGTATTTTATAAAAATTAAACGCAATACGCCGTATCTGTGAAAACAGATGCGCCGTATCGTTTGTATCAGCTCAGTACAACAATAGCAGAATGCAGAAAAATAGAAAAAGAAAAATAAAAAATATAAAAACAAACACAAAGAAACACAAATTAAAGAAAATAAAAACTCACAAAAACAGAAAATATGCAAATAATACAATGAATGCAATTTATCTAATATATAACAGAGTTAGTGGTTAGAATCTAAAAATTAAAAAGAAAAACCTAATTAAAATACTAATCAAATTAACAGATAATAACAATTCACTCCCAGGCAACGGCGCCAAAAACTTGATGTGCGTGTGTATTGCTCTAATTCTTTTATATCCACGGTAGCGGCGTTGTGTCGTTGTGGTTTTAGCAGTATTAATGCCTACTCAATTTTTAATTTATATTTAGCCGACTTATCAATAAAACACACACTTTAACGAGCAGTGTACCCGGTCAGTATGAATATAATGGTAAGTAGAGTGTCGATCACTAAGAGTGGAATGTATTATCTAGTTATTCTAATCAGTATTTTAATATCTTAAGTTAGCTGTACAACCTAATCTAACGCAAGGGGGTTCAGCCTGAGAGACTGGCACGGTTTGGTTATAATTAAATAGTAAACTAAACTAATGAGCATGAATCAGCGATTAGCACACACGTACACAGATAGATACTTGAGACAATAAGAAGACCTGTCCTGATAATTAAGTAGCTTGTCACTTGTTTTATTCTAGTTTTATATGAAGTGTATATAATTAACCCTTTATCGTTGGCTCTAATCTTATCCGCGAGTAAACCCTTAATGATTACTTATGTCTATCCCACTATCCTAGAATATTGAGCATTTGTGATGCCCACGTTTCGTATACGCTAGAATAGATAGGCGAGGAAGGGGCATGGCGACCCAAGCAATGCTCAGCTAGACACAGAGGTTATCAATGCACTAATAAAAGTCACCAAAGACATCAACATATAAACTTTAATTAATGGGAAAGCAATTTTAAGGGGTGCCCATGATTTTCCGTAGTCACATGGAATCGGCCCATCAATCCTGATGAATTAAAGTGTACTAATACAATAAAACAAAACTACTTAATGAATTGAATACATGCAGGACCTTCTTACAGCTCTTGTATCTTCGTTTAGGGTGTGTCTTGTGCTGCTAATACGTCTGAATTCGGCTCCTAGGGTTTCTTCGGTCTTCGAAAGCTTAGTGTGTAGGATCCCGAAATTCGTCTGGCCTTGGGGTATTTATAGTTTCTGTCTGAGGGTTAGATGCGGCGCATAGGATAAGTAGATGCGGTGCATTGAATTAACTTCGCGTGGGGTCCAAGATTAATATATTCAGGAATATTCGTACACCGCCTTAAGATGCGGCGTAACTCCATTTCTCTATGCGGCGCATGTCCTTTGCTGACTTGGATCGTAACTTGTGAAATCTTGATAGTGATGCGCCGTATGTACGAAGTATGTTGCGGCGTATCTGGAGCAGAATGATCTTGATCTTGTACATTTCGGTAGACTCTAAACATCTTGCTTGTTTTGCTCCATAATTAGTCCAAAATCGCCAAGTTTCACATAATACTTGTTTTTACGTGAGAATTACAAAAGTAAACATTAACGTATCAATTCTCATATATAATATAATAAAACAAGTCAAATAAATAGGATAAATGATGGTAATAAAATGTACTTATTTGAGTTATTTGAGTTCATCATTTACCCTTGTCAACTTTACCCTTACCCTTCTTATTCGCCTGCGGTTTTGGCTTTTGGATCCTACCTCCTTGTATAGCTAATACCTGAGGAGTAGGTGCCTTGTTTGGTAAACCCTTCTCATAGTCCACGAGCATTGCGAGCAATTTCGTGACTGTCTTCCCTGAGCAATGCATGTTATAGTTTTGAACAAAACTTTTAAAATCCTTGTTCAAGGATCTGTTGATTAGGTTCACACATACATTCTCAGGATAGACGTAGTTGATCTGGTGTAGTTGGTCCATGTACATCTTCATTTCCAACACATGATCACTAACAGGTTTACCTTCTCCTTGTTTGCAGCTATGTAATGCATCGATCAAATCATACAATTCAACTGCAGGTGGCTTTTCATAAGTCTTTTGGAGTTCTTGAAGCATATCATAAGGAAAATAGTTCTCAAACTGCTTTTGCAATTTTGGAACCATACTTCCAAGCATCAAGCACACAACTTCATTCTACTTTTCGTACTCCAATTTCCAGGCTTCTCTGACATCCTCGGATTCGGTAGCATCTGGTTCAAGAGGACAAGGCTTATTCAAGTATTCCAGCTTTTTGGACACTCTCAAGAAAATCCTGAGTGACCTATACCAGTCATTGAAATTCTGCCAGTCAATTTTTCCCTTTCAAAATGGTTTTTGAAAGCAGAACTTAGTACAGCATTATCGGGTTGAGCCATTTCTATAGAAAAAGTTCAAATATTAGTATTCTAATAATACAACTTTTCAAGGAAAGAAACTACCCAGGAAATATACATATAACCATTTAATCTTCTTGAAAACTAGGATCCAAATTTTCATAGTTTCACTACATCAGTTGATCTGAGAGTAGTGAAAGTATAAAATATGGTAATCTGTCGAACAATAATCGGCAAACAATTTCCGACTCCTAGATCATTATGGGATTTACATTTGCCAAATACAATTTGCAAAGTAAGCATGTTTCATCCCATCTCATGCCTTAAGTTTCTAGGTCTCACTAACAACTTAATTAAGTCGTCTAATTTAGAAACTGCAAATTCTCCATTACTTGTCTCACGCATAATGGAAATTTACCTTGTCATTAAAATCGAGGTAAGGTCTCACTTACGCTAAATAATAACTTCAAGTGTTTCTTATAATTAGATGGCATGGACTTAAATTTTTAAGGTACTAATTTTGATGTGTCAATCAAAATATGTACGAAGAAGCATGCACACATCTTCATATCATAAGTTTTCAAAACGTTTTTAGTTACCAATTAGGCTAAGATTTAAATCAACAAAGTTCTAATTGAGGTATTGGGTTCACTAATCAAAGAATTACCTACAATTATCGCCCACTATATCCTACTACTGCATGAGTCAAAAGACCCAAGTTATTTGGATAATTGCCACAAAGTGGCACGTGGAATTGAGGTCAATTCACCCTTAAGATGATTTTGTACATTAATAGCTTACTTGGTAGCTCCAATTAGACGCACAAAGGAGCGGAGAGACAAATGTCAGCACTAAATGCCGATTAAAAACGCGTCTCTTTTGGTTTAACAATTTAATGTCAATCCTCCTTATACCCCTCTTATAGTTTGTCAAAATTGGGTGAGCCGTTCACACTATTGGTACAAAACTCATCACTCAATTAAAAGTTTGTGACTTTAAGTCTTAAAAACATGTTATAAAATATAATATTGCTAGTCTCGCCTGGGAGCAAATTACCGTGCGAAGCGAACCACTGTCGGCACATAAGACTTTGCAATATGTATAATTTATCACATCAAGTTTCATAGTTATTTAGTAAATTTATTTTCTATTCAAAAAATTACCCTTTTTTTGCTTACAACGTGTCATACAATTTAAACAAAAAATCAATTAATTAATAAAAATAAATAACCAAATAGGTACACATAATCTTAACAATTAATTTATGTTTCAAGTAGCCACATGCAAACTTGTTGATAAAATCTATTAATAATATTTCTATGTTTCAATATGCATATATTTAACTAAGACTATCTCCTACAATGGTAGTTAGAGCCACATGCATCGACGAATCAATTGCGTTAGTCTTAGCAAACATATACCAAATAGCACATAATAGATTCATTAATATAATTAATTGAGGTCTTCCCCAATTTTAGATTTATCATAATTACATGTGAAAAAATAACTTAACAATTAATTAAACCCTAATCCATGATAAACATGCATATTTCATCATGGATTAATGCAAATCACAAGATACGCACTTAAATCACATAAACATGTTACAATTTTTAAGGCTACAAAACAAATTTTTAATTATAAGGCATCGCCCCCCCCCCCTAAAAAAATTAGGGTTTTGATTTTTTAAATCCTAAAAATCGAGAAACATAAAACCTAATCCAAAATTTGTTTTTTATGTGTTTCGGTAATTTAATTACATGATAAAACGGCTCGTGATGCCACTGTTAAAATTTAATAATCATGACTAGTTCATATATTATTCTAATAACAATCATACACGTATGCGGAAGCGTAGGATCTAATTTTAACACGTAAAAGATTAACCGAAACATAAAGAGGACGTACCTTTTGATTCTAGCAAGAACAAGAATCAAACTTCAATCTTCTTCTTAATAACAAAAGTGGATTAAAGAGATACCCCTTACCGATTTGTATCTCAATCCAATATATATTAACTATAGTGAGTTAATATCCACAATCTTGTACATACGTACTATAACCGAATTAATGAGATTGCTAGATCTTGAAAACACAAAATAAACCAAAACAATTTTGTTTATAAAACAAAGATGGATCGACCCTATGAAGGGTTAGTTCGATCGACCACAAGCAAAGAAAAGAAGAAAAAGGTTTTAGGGTTATAGCAAGAGTGCAAGAGTATTGAAACAATAACCATAGGTCTTGTATTTATAGAGTGCAAATCTTGGAGAACAAGTTGGCTATGGATTGGGTTATGGAAACCCATGGCCGATCGGCCTATGCATCCCCAAGGGATTCCAGAACCTTCTTGATCCTCTAATTTCGTCTATAGTCCTCCTCTTATTCCCTAACGGTCGTTAGTCAATTCCCATTAATTACTTAACGTCCGTTAGTCGTTATTTTTGTAACTTAATAATTAAATACATAACGGTTTATATATTATTTATTATACATTAATTCCTCATACGTGATGTGTGCAATCCCGTGGTCCCGAGTTCAATTCTAGACATACACACATTAATATTTTTCCATAAAATTAACAATTACTAGAATCATTAGGGTGCGTTTACTTGAGGAAAAACACCATTGTTTTCTACAAAATGTTTTGTGAAAAACAAGGAAAACAGAGATCGCGTTCAAATCAGCATTTTCCGACAAAATGTTTTGCAAGATACAAAATCTCCTATTTCTTAACTTAACAAGGAAAATTATAAAACAAATTTTAGTTGTTTTCCTTGTTTTCTTTTTTAACCCACAAGCCCCCTCACCTTCTTCAAAATAGAAAATACAAACATCAACTAAACGCGTTTTTTATATTTTCAAGTGTTTTGTGGAGATCAATTTTCCTTCCAAATTTTTACAAAACTAGAGATAGAAAACAAGAAAAAAAATTTTCCAACTAAATGCACCCTTAATATACCTGGAAAGTATCCCTCAATTGCTTGGACCATGACTATTGGCTCAGCGGCGTTAAAAGTGGCAGATAATAGGATTTAAGATTTAGCAACTGTAACTGGAAACTACTTAGTACCTAAGTTCCTAGCAAGTAGGGGTGGCAATTTCTAACCCGACCTGAAACCGACACGAAAATTAACAGGTTCGGGTTGAGTCTAAATAGATTTCGGGTCGGGTTTGGGTCGACCCATCTAAACCGTTTATTAAACAGGTCAAGTTCGGGTTGGGAATAAATTAACCAGGTCGACCCGCCAACCCGTTTAAGGTTTTTTTCTTAAACTAAAAATATTTATATTTTATTATACGGGTTACATCGGTTAAGCGGGTCAACCCGTAAACCCGTTTAACATGTTTAACTCGTGTAATGTGCCAACTTTTATATTTAAAACTGGTTAAATGGGTCAACCCGAAACCCGTTTAACCTATTCAACCCGTGTAACCTATTTAACCCGCCAACCCAAGTATATATACGGGTTAAATGGGTCAGGTTCGAGTTATGTGTAAACAAGTTAGGGTTGACATATCTGACCCGATGATTTAAATGGGTCAGGTTCGGGTTGGGATTTTCTGACCCGCCAACCTGTCAACCCGAACCCGCCAACCCGAACCCGACCCGAATTACCACCCCTAGTAGCAAGCACATATCAAACATTGACATTTAGCAACGACCCTGACCATCGACGTAGGAATTTATAGAAAGAAGCTGTAGGGAGTGCCGACTGAATTACACATGTACTACATAAGACTCACTGCAATACAGCTGAATGAACATTCCAGACACAATCATGTAGTTAATTGAATAGATTACTAGCAAGGTGAGCACATCTTTTATCAATGATAAATAGCTAGAGGGTATAACTAAAAATTTCAAATAAGACTTAAGGGTTGTTTGATAAAAATAGAGTGATTTAGCACTGAATGATTTAAGAGCCTGAATGAAGAATGATTCTGAATGAACCTAATGTGAATAAAAAATGGGTTATTTGACAGATGTATTTGAATGAACCTAATGTGAATAAAAAATGAGTAATTTGAAAGATGTTATGAGTTGGTGCTTTGAATAACATTAAATTACCAACGTAATATTTAATTGTATTATGAAACATGATCGTTTAATAAGTGGCTCGTGATAAACTTTATAACTTTGTAAAAATAGAAATTACTAACAACAAAATAATATAAGTCAAATATTCTTGAACATTATTAAAAGTAGATATAATCAGTTTTACTTATAAGTGTTTCACCCTTTCTTTTTGATAAAATGATTTAGGTTAAATTAATTTATTAGGATGAAAACAAATTTTCATTTTGATAAATGAAGTTAAGGAAATGCATCATAACAATTTTAATTATAACTTTAATGGTCTAGAAATGGCACCATGAATACCCGTAACATAAATAGGTCTATAAAAAATAAATTTATATGTAGTTTTATAAAGAATTAATCTATACTACATATAAAGCATTTTAGACTTTCTCTCCTAATTTTTCAAGATTTCTATAAATAAATTTTAAGCAATTACAAATCACTATGCACTATGTACAAGCAAATAATACACCAACACGTATAAAATATTGAGCGATCAACGTCTAATGAAGTACATTATTAAAACACGCAAAAATGAAAAATACAAGTTATTAAGCTTATTATATAAACCGGTATAACACAAAATGTACTCTCATTTTTAATGTAAAGATATTATTAAATTAATAGAATTTTAAAATGCATACTAAATTACAATGCTCGAAAAATATTATTAAATTGTAAAGTGCCTGAAGAACCAACATATACACCTTTTAAATTTTTTTGATAAAACGTACCCTAGAAACTAAAAACAGTGTTTTATAAAAATCCGACGATTTTTTCACAAAAAATGATGCAAATATGCAAAGTGCTAAGTGTTAAGTGCTAATTATATTATTTTATATTTATTACATATATTTATATAATAATAATTATATACTCTTCAAAGTTACGCCACATGATTTCTTGAACATTTAGGTTTTCTTTTTATTCTTATAAATACATTTTATTAGTATGTTCTACCTATGTAAGATAAATATAATAAACATTGTTAATAATTCAAATAAGTGCCCAAAAAAACTTATAAGGTGTATATTAAGAGATTAAATTTTCTTAACACGATGCAAGTGATTTTTAAAATTCGACAACATCACGTGGGTATTCTACATTTTTATATGAGTTAACTTGTTATTGCTTAAAATTATTCAAACCAAAATTGTCGTTACTCGTAAAATATAGGGTTATATATTAAGTATGTAAACTTGTTTTAAGGTATCGAAATTGAAAATTTTACAGTTAAATCTATAAAATTAATTTTGAAATAAGTTCTTTTTTTGTTTGAGTGTAAATTATATTTGGTAGTCAGAAGATAACATTATTTTACATATAGCCTCTAATATTATATAGATTACCAACTCACCTTCAATTTCAAAATCTGATACAAAAGATAACATTAATATTGAAATAAGTTTTTTTTAATGTTGACCAACTCACCTTCAATTTTGAATTTATTTGTCATATTTCAAAATCAAACACTACTATGGATACAATTTGACATTCCTCAAAAATTCATTTTTAAGTATTGTTTTCCTTTATCATACAAGAGCTTTTCACTTTTCATATTCTTCGAATTTTTACCAATTTGCTCTCATGTCCAAAAGATATACTCAACTCTAGCCACAAATAACATTGCAATATTTATGGTTCCCCATCCTATAAACAGTCAAAACATAATCAACATTTGCAATCAATCTTTCTTTAGTTTATTCCCTATCAAGATTGACAATACATCTACGTGTATGTAGGAAGTTTGCGGTTTGTGAATGGAAGTAATCCGAATCATGTGTAACTTTGAGATTAAAGTAATTCGACGTTATATGCCTTGGGCTCACGAAATCTTTAATCGGATAAGACAGATTGTCAATTATAAATTAAGACACGGTAAGTTAATCAAAAATGTTAGAGAGTATTGTATGATATTATGTTATGAATCTGAGACCAAAATATGCTTAATAACGACAAATTGAATTGCGGTTATTTTTCAACCATTGTGATGGTTATTAAAATGCTGGGAAAAGTCTCATTAGTTAGAAATGGCGGGGAAAAGTCGCATGGATTGGAAATAGCGGAACCCCAACCGGGGACACTGCCCCTTAACCCTACAAGGGGGGAAAGGTGGGGGGGGGGGGGGGGCTCCCTGAGCTCTGATGAATCAAATAAGTATATTTATTTAGCATGAATATCCCATGATAATATCATTTATACATTATTTGGTATTTAACTGCTATCTATTTTGTAATAGACATATGCCTTATAAAATTAAAGGCTTGGGCCTTTTCAACTTAAATGTTGAATTTTACCGCAATCTAGGTTACACTTTCATAACCTATTCTCATAGGAAGTTCTCAGGAGGCTGCAACACGAGTTCCAAGGCTAGAAACATCAAGAGATCAAGGAACTACACATCATAAACATTGTTTATCTTCGGTTTGATCATTATGTCTATCATTAATCTTTTAAAACCGATTTACCTTTGCTTATTTGCTATAATTGAAGGCTAAGCCTTTAGTGCTTGCCTTGTTATGAATATGTTCTATTTCATTGCATGATTGTTACATGTTGGGTTTTAGGGCTGTTGTTGTCTATTTAGTTAAGATTGCTAATGGAATTTGCTCAATAACATTACAACTGCTTTTACTACTGAAGAACTTGAAGAAAAACACTCTAAGTGTTTAGTGCTGCTAAAGGAAAAGTTAATACTGCCAGTATTAATTTACATCTGCTAGAGTTAGAGTTAAGACTGCAAGAATGTATAGTTAGTATTGCTTATGAGATAAACATGTATAGTCGGTTAGATAATCATAGAAAAGATTCTATTAAGATTTATCTTGTATAGCAAGAAATTGTAAGCCGACTAGGACTCCTTAGTCTATAAAAGGAAGACCTAGGGCATAGAGATATGTGTGTGAAAACATCAAGGTTGTAAACCCTAATACTCAAGAGTATTCGTATTATTATAAATAATATTGAAGTGATTTGTTTAAGATTGTTTTGTTTAAATTCTTCTTAAGATTAAAGTTTAGATTCCGCATAAACTTTAATACTAATCAAAGACAGTTTCTACATAAGTTATATTGAATTTATTCAATATTAGCTTAATCGTTACAAGCTAAGGGAAATCGATCAAGTGCTCAACTGGGATCAACAAGTGGTATCAGAGCTTGTGATCTAGAGACTGTGAATCAAGAAGAACCTTGTTAAATCTCATCTCACTGAAGAAGGAAGATATTGAGTCCGAATCTACTCACATGGTTACTGCATCAAAGGTGCCCATGCTTTAGTCTGGAGAATATGAGCTATGGCAAATGAGGATCGAGCAGTACATTCAGATGGTTGATTACTCTATGTGGGAGGTCATAAAGAATGGCAATCAACTACCTAAGACTGAAACTTCTGCTGAGGGTGTTACCATTACTTGCCTATCAAGATTGCTGAAGACAACGCTCAATGAAGCACCCTTATGATGGGGATTCGTAATGACTATCAGCTAACCTTCAATTACATCAAGGATGCTAAACAGTTGCTACAAGCAATTGAGAAAAGATTTGGAGGGAATGCTGCAACCAATAAGACAAGGAAGAACCTCTTGAAGCAACAATATAAAATTTTTGCTGCTTCAAGTTCTGAAACTCTTGATCAGACTTTTGAAATACTTCAGAAACTTATCAGTTAATTAGCACTTGTGGAAGTCTCAATTTCTCAAGAAGATATCAATCAAAAGTTTCTGAGAAGCTTGTCACCAGAGTGGAATATACACACTGTGGTATGGAGAAACAAGGATGATCTTGATACCATGAGTTTAGATGATCTATACAACAATCTTAAAGTCTATGAACCTGAAGTCAAGGGATCATCAAGCTCATCATCAACCACACAAAACTTAGCCTTTGTGTCCTCCTCCAATAACAGTACTAGCAGTACTAATAACGTAGTTAATACTGCTCATGGAGTTAGTACTGCTAGCACACAAGTTAATGCTGCTGGGTCTTCAACCCTGGATAACTTAAGTGATGCTGTTATCTATGCTTTCTTGATTGGTCAGTCTACTAGTCCTCAAATTATGCATGAAGATTTGGAGCAGATCCATCCAGATAATCTTGAGGAGATGGATTTAAAGTAGCAGATGGCCATGTTGACCATGAGAGCAAGGAAATTTCTGAAAAAGACTGGAAGGAACCTCAAGGTTAATGGACCGGATAACTTGGGTTTTGATAAATCCAAGATTGAATGCTACAACTGCCATAGGAAGGGTCACTTTGCAAGAGAATGCAGGGCTCCAAGAAGCCAAGATTACAAGACTGGAGAAAATTCTAGGAAAGCTGGGGAAACAACAACTTCTACAGCTTTGGTGTCTCAATGTGATGGTCTTGGTGGATATGATTGGAGTGATCAAGCAGCTAAAGGACCTAACTTTGCACTAATGGCCTACTTTTCTTCATCAAGTTCTGATTCTGAGGTATCAAATGATTCTGGTTGTTCATTTAAATCATGTTTAGATACCATTGGAGAACTTAAGGCTAGGAATGAAAAGCTAATGGAAGAGGTTAAAATGTTAAAATTAGACAATCTAGGCTATAAAGTAGGTCTAAAATCTGTTGAGAAAAGACTTGACTTTTTCAAACAAAATGAATTAGAATATGTAGAAAAAGTGAATGTTCTTGAGGGTAAGCTTTTTGTTAAAGAACATGAAGTTATGGGGCTTACTAAAAAGTTAGAAAAGGCTGAAAAACAGAAATATGCAACTTATTAGGAATTAGAAAAACATCAGGTTAAGGTTAATAAACTTAAGTTTGCATCTGAAAGTGTTAATAAGACAATTGAGTGTCAATTAATGAGGAGAGATAGTGGAATAGGTTATAATGAAGTTCCTCCCTTAATAACTGGAAAGTATGTACCCCCATTCCTAAATTATCTTGTTTAGGTAAGTCTAATGTTAAGCCTTTAGGAGAAAGTAGTCAGTCTAATGAGGAAAAACCTAAGGCTGAAAAAAGGTATTCTGATGCACCTATTATTGAGGATTGGGTGTCTGATGATGATTAGGATCAGGAAAAGGCTAAACCTAAGGTTGATAGTGGAATAGTCAAACCTAGAGTTGAACATATTAAATTTGTCAAACCTAGTTTTGGTACTAAGGTGACTAAGAAAATTGTTAAATACACTGAGCAACCTAGGGAAAACATAAACAGACCTAGAGGTAATCAGAGGAGTTGGAATGGTATGATATCTAAAAGTTTAGGAAGTGACTTTGAGATGATTAATAAGGTTTGTCATCATTGTGGTAGTTTTGAACATTTACAAGATAATTATTTTTACTATCAAAAACCAGTGTGGAACTATGCTAGGAGGGTGAACCATACAAGTTTTTCTAAAAGTTCTCACCCACATGCTAAAAGGAACATGGTTCCATCAGCAACACAAACAAAATCTGGTTTAGTATCAGTTACAACTGCTAAGCAAAATGTTTCTAAACCAGCAGTAGTAACTAATACTACTAGATCAGTTAGTACATCTAACACCAAAAGAACAGTGAATGGTGCAAATAAATTATCAAAGTTTTCAAAGAAAGCACATTCCACTGTAAAAAAGCCCATTCAAAAGACAACAGGAGTTAGTGATGCTAAGGCAAAAGCAGTAATTTCTACTGCTAAGCCAAAAGCAATAACTGATACTAATTTGGGAAATCATTTTTATGCTGTTAAGGCCTCAACTTTTTGGGTCTGGAAACCAAAAGTTAAAGTTTTAGATCATGTCTCCAGAAACAGCAGTGCATCTATAGTTTTAAAGAAATTTGATTATGTAGATGCACAAGGCAGTCCAAGTCAATATTGGCTTGGGTCCCCAAAATGAACCGATTTTCTTGCTTTATGTGCAAGGAAATCCACAGGTGGAATTGGAAGATAAAGGAGTATTTGACAGTGGACGCTCAAGGCACATGACTGGGAACATGTCCTATCTTGAAGATTTTGAAGCTATTGATGGAGGATATGTTGCTTTTGGGAGTAATCCCAAAGGAGGTAAAATCACTGGTAAAGGTACAATAAAAACTGGTAAATTGGATTTTGATAATGTGTATTTTGTCAAAGAGCTTAAGTTTAATCTTATTAGTGTCTCACAAATGTGTGACAAAAAGAACAGTGTTCTTTTTACTGACACTGAATGCATTGTCCTATCACCTGACTTTAAGTTGACTGATGAAAGTCATGTTCTACTTAAAGTTCCTAGAACAGACAATATATACAGTGTTGATTTAAAGAATATGGTTCCCAAAGGAGGTTTGACTTGTCTCTTTGCAAAGGCCACATCAGATGAATCCAAACTTTGGCATAAAAGACTTGGACATTTAAATTTCAAGACTATGAATAAATTGGTTAAGGGAAACCTTGTAAGAGGTTTACCTTTAAAAGTTTTTGAAAAACCTAAAATCTGTGTTGCTTGTCAGAAGGAAAAACAACATAGAGCTTCTTGTAAGACCAAAGTAGTGAACTCTATCAGTCAGCCATTACATATGTTGCACATGGATTTATTTGGACCAACATTTGTAAAGAGTTTAATGAAAAAGATGTATTGCCTAGTTGTCACAGATGACTATAGTAGGTTTACTTGGGTGTTCTTTTTAGCAACTAAGGATGAAACCAGTTGCATTCTTAAGGCTTTCATAACCAAGGTAGAAAACCTAGTTAACCATAAGGTTAAAGTGATAAGATGTGACAATGGTACTGAGTTCAAAATAGGGAGATGAATCAATTTTGTGAGATGAAAGGTATTGAGAGACAGTATAGTGTTGCTAGAACTCCTCAACAAAATGGAGTTGCTGAGAGAAAGAATAGGACACTTATTGAGGCTGCTAGAACAATGTTAGCTGATTCTAAATTACCTACTACTTTTTGGGCTGAAGCAGTTAACACTACTTGTTATGTAAAGAATAGGAGTAAGGTAGTTAAGCCTCATAACAAGACCCCTTATAAACTTTTACATGGTAGAAAAGCATTGCTAGATTTCTTAAGACCATTTAGGTGTCCTGTTACTATCTTGAATACCATAGATCACTTAAGCAAGTTTGATGGCAAGGCTGATGAAGGATTCTTTGTTGGATACTCAATGAATAGCAAAGCTTTTAGAGTATTCAATAGTAGGACCAGGAAAGTGGAAGAGAACTTGCATGTTAGGTTTAGTGAGAGTACACCTAATGTTGCAGGAAGTGGACCAAACTGGCTTTCTGATATTGATTCACTGACCAAAACTATGAATTATGAGCCAGTTGTTGCAGGTGCAGAGTCTAACAATTTTGCAGGTACAAAAGCAAGTAATGATGCAGGTCAAAATGGAAAGGAGACAAGACCTGAAAAAGATTATATTTTGCTGCCTATTTGGACTACTGATCCACCATTCTCATCCCAAGAGTCAATGAGTTCACAGGAAGATGATCTTGCTGGAGATCCACAAGATGATAAAGAAAATGGTGCAAAATCTTCTGATAATGATAAGGAAGGTTAATGAAACAAGCTTCCCCTTAAATCAGACTTCCTTTGTACCATGCCATGCCACCAATGAAGAAAAGCAGAATGATGAAAAGGATGATGTATCAGATGAAATTAAAACTAGCAGTACCAGTTCTGTTAATACTGCTGAGCCAAGTGTTAATATTGCTGACAAGGAAGGCATATCTTTTGATGCTGATGACTATCCAGATGATCCAGACATACCTGAATTGGAAGAAACCTATCCTGATACTGATGAAGATGTACTTGGTGCAGAGGCTGACTTAACCAATATGGAACCTGAGATACCTGTCAGTCCTATTCCATCTACAAGAATTCACAAGAATCATCCTAAGGAAAAAATCATTGGAGAGCCAAAGTCTGCTGTTCAAACAAGGAAAATGGTTAAAGATTTGAAGGAACAAGGTTTCTTTGCTAGATCCCTTCATCAAAGAAACAGTCACAAAGACCTTCAAAACTGTTTGTTTTCATGTTTTCTATCACAAATAGAACCCAAGAATGCTTACAAAGCATTGCAAGATCCAAGCTGGGTGGAAGCTATGCAAGAAAAACTTCTACAATTCAAGCTTTAAGAAGTTTGGACACTAGTAGATTTGCCTAATGGAAAAAGGGCAATTGGCACTAAGTGGGTTTTTAGATGCAAAAAGGATGAAAGAGGCATTGTGATAAGAAACAAGGCAAGGTTAGTAGCTCAAGGATATACACAAGAAGAAGGTATTGATTATGATGAAGTATTTGCTCCAGTTGCAAGAATTGAGGCTATCAGATTATTCTTGGCTTATGCTTCATACAAAGACTTTGTGGTATATCAAATGGATGTTAAAAGTGCTTTTCTGTATGGGACTATTGAAGAAGAAGTGTATGTCTCACAACCACCTGGTTTTGAAGATCCTAATTTTCCTGACAAGGTTTACAAGGTGGAGAAAGCACTGTATGGTCTACATCAAGCTCCCAGAGCTTGGTATGACACATTGTCAACATATTTGTTGAACAATGGTTTTAGTAGAGGAAAGATTGATAAAACTTTGTTTATCAAAAGGGTCAAAGATGATATCTAGTTAGTTCAAGTTTATGTTGATGATATTATCTTTGGATCAACAAACAAGGCTTTATGTGTTGAATTTGAAAAACTTATGCATGAGAGATTTCAGATGAGTTCAATGGGTGAACTTACATTCTTCTTAGGGCTACAAGTTAAACAAAAGGAGTATGGCATATTTATCAGTCATGATAAGTATGTGGCTGAAATTTTGAAGAAGTTTAGATTTACAGATGTGAAGCCTGCAAAGACAACTATGGAAACATCCAAGCCATTGCTCAAAGATGAAGATGGTGAAGAAGTTGATGTTCACTTATACAGATCAATGATTGGCTCATTGATGTATCTTACAGCTTCAACACCTGACATCATGTTTGTAGTGTGTGCCTGTGCAAGATAACAAGTCACACCTAAAGTTTCACATCTTAATGCTGTGAAAAGAATTTTTAGATACTTGAAAGGTCAACCCAAATTAGGCCTTTGGTATCCAAAAGATTCACCTTTTGACTTGGTTGCATACACTGATAGTGACTATGCTGGAGCTAGCTTGGATAGAAAATCAACAACAGGAGGTTGTCAGTTTTTGGGGTGCAGGTTGATTTCATGGCAATGCAAGAAACAAATTGTGGTTGCCAATTCCATAATTGAAGCTGAGTATGTAGCTGCTTCAAGTTGCTGTGGACAAGTGCTCTGGATTCAGAATCAATTGTTGGATTATGGGTACAATTTTATGCACACTAAAATTTATATTGATAATAGCAGTACTATGTGCATCATTAAAAATCCTGTTTATCACTCAAAAACAAAACATATTGAGATAAGACATCATTTTATAAGAGATTGTTATGTAAAGAAGTTGATTCAAATTGTTAAAATCCATACTGATAAAAATGTTGCAGATTTGCTCACAAAAGCTTTTGATGTGGGTCGATTTCAATTTTTGGTTGTCAGTATTGGTATGGTTAATCTTTGAAAAATTCTTATCTTTTTGTGTTTTTGTAAAGGTTTTTAAAGGATTAGTACTTTTATTAGGTCAATAAACTGTTTTTGCTACTAAGTATACTTAAGTAATTGCTGGTGTACTTACAACTGATGTGTTATTGCTGCTAATTATACTTAGAACTGCAAAGTTTAACTTTAGAACTGCTGGTTAATGTTGCTAGTTTTTCTGAACAACTGCTGAAGTATAATTAGATGGTGTAAAATGTTATTGCTTGTGTTTTCTGGTTTTGGACTAACATTTGCAGGTTAAGCAAGCAATATCAGGAAGTATTGATGGCGTGTGAGAAGCAATGTGGTACTTTGTTTGCTGTGGTGCATCGGATTAATGATAGACTGGATTTGAGAATCTCTTGAAAAAGGTTTACACCAGAGTTAGGGAGTTCTTTAAAGTCTTTTCTTGAAATCAATCTATCTTTGAACATGAATTGATGGCATAGTTAGTCAAATAGTAACTGCACTAACTCACTCTTTACCATTTTATACTATTCATTAGTATAATGTGTTAGTCTAAGGACATCTGGTATTGAGAATAGCGAGCAAACTTGAATCTAATGCATTTGTATTAGAGGCAACACCTGCCACAAGCTGAAAACCCTATCAAGAAAGCTCTTTTAATGAGTTTATCTGATCACATGCAGTATTTATACTGATAATAATGGTTCTCACACAACCAGAGGTTAAAAGTAACCTAAAAAGATTAAATGTCTTCCTTTACACTTAATACCTTCAAAATTATTGGGTGCAGTATTATTTTTAAAGTAATTGGGAAAATACTGCTGGGCATATTGTTTTGTTAAAAGTTAGTGTTGCTAAGCATAAACTTAGTGCTGCTAATTTTAACTTAGTGCTGCTAGGTTTCTTCTGCTAGGGTTGGAATTGCAGGGGATGTTTGTGTAACTTTTTGCTTAAAGGGTATAAATTATCAATTGCGTCTCAAAATCAGTTTCACGCGCACACAATAGACTCTAATTCAAACCCTAATCAAGTTTTAATCGCTTAATCGCAAAACCCCCAAATCAAATCATAATTTTGAACCTAACTATTACCGAATCTCATAATAATGTTGCCTTTTTAGAAAAATCCAATGGGTCTGTAGATTTTACTAAGATCATATATTTTCTTAATGCAAGTTACATTAACTTTGCATTAACAGTAAAACCTACTATATACACTTCTAACATTATCCAGTTTTGATCGTCTGCTAAGGTCAAAACTATTAATGGGGAAGTACAAATCCATGCCCTCGTAGATGGGCAGAGGATTCTCATTAAAGAGGCGTCTATTCGAAGAGATCTTCTCCTAGATGATGCTAACGGAGTTGAGAATCTTCCAAACACTACAATCTTTGAAAAACTTTAACTGATGGGCTATGAGAGAAAATCAAATGCTTTAAAGTTTTACAAAGGTAATTTTTCTCATCAGTGGAAATTCTTAATCCATACTGTCTTAGTGTGTCTAAGTCCAAAGACCACTGCGTGGAATGAATTTAGCAGTAATTTAGCTTCTGCTATAATTTGTTTGGCTGAAAATACTCAAAAATTTAATTTTTCAAAATTAATTTTTGATAGCATGGTTAAGAACTTGGATAGTTCTTCAAGTAAATATTTTCTATATCCAAGATTTTTGCAACTCTTTTTAGACAACCAATTTGAAAATAAGAAAAGTTATAAAAGAGTTTATTCCGTTCCCTGCCTTACCAAAAAGGTGTTTTCTAACATGAGGAGGGATGGAAAAGAATTTTCTAGGAAAGTGACACCTTTGTTTCCAACAATGGTGGCACTAGCTCAAACTCAAATGGGTGAAGGTTCAGCAATCCCAGCTGGTACCCATCACACACCCACACTTTTAGCTACATCATCTCAATAACAACAAAAGACCTATAAATGTAGGACTCACACCAAGAACACTGAGCTACCTCAGGCTAGTAGTTCTCTACCTACTGTTGCAGATGAGGCTGTCACTGGTGGGGAGAGTGGCATGTTGGCTAGGGCTGCTACTACTGTGTCTAGCTTAGCAGCAGCACAGGACAGTAGTAACATCATTAAGACCCGAACCAAGAAAACTTCTAATGACTCAGGTCCACATGGAACTAATTCAGGTGAAGGACCCAGTCACCTGGAAACAATGGGGGGTTCAGATGTTCATCCTAGGGGTGAGACTGAACTTAACTTTTCCAATGATCCACCTCTCGGGCTAGGTAACACAAGCCGAAGTGGTGAGGATAGTATGTAACTTTTAAATGAATTGATGGATACATGTACCAAACTGTCCGCACAAATTCTTGATCTGCAAACACTAGCTGCTTCTCAAGATGGAGTCATCAAAGCTCAAGGTGGGGAAATAAAGGCTTTGAAGAGAAGAGTTAGGTATTTAGAAGGAGTCAAAGGATCAAGAATTTCCAAACACAAGGTTAAATCTTCTGAAGCTTCAAAGGATGCTCCCAAACAGGGGGGAATGAAGGCAAAGTTTCAGGGGAGGTTGTGAGGACCTTGTGTATACATGGTTAAGGTGGTTAAACCTTGTATCTTTGTGTATGAGATATATTGACTTAATATGATTAAGCACGCGGAATTTACTTAACCACACTTAGAAGGTTATGTATGTTATGGAAATGGAAGAATTATGTTTGTTACTTAACAATGAACAAAGAGAGTATTTCACTAAACGATTCAATATTATTCCAAATAATACGAGTGATCTTGAGTTTCTCACTAGGGTTACAAAAACCTTGAATCTTATGTTACAACTTGTGATTTGTGTTTGTTCTATGTCTTTAACAGTTATGAGTCTATGTTATGCATGTGTACATAATCACTAGTCTGAGATCTCTTTTATAGTTGCAAGAGATCTTTACAAATTTGCTAAAAGTCTTGACCGACTTACTTGTTTAACTTATGCATATTGGTGTCAGTACATAAGATACAACATGTATCTATGTATACAACTTGTTAACTAAGCACATGGAGTAAGATATTATCTACCGTATATGTTTGACCAAAATACAATAAATATCTTTTCGATCTTATCCTATGAGTCACTGATCAGCAGTACTTTGATGTAGTAGCAGTACTTTGATGATGAACTAGCAGTACCTTGATGTACTAGCAGTACCTTGATGTACTAGCAGTACCTTTGACTTTAGAGTAATTTCTAATACTTTAACTTCAGAATATTTAATTCCTAACAATCCTCCCCTAAACATGTGAATTAATTCAAACATGTTTTCTGAATTAAATGAGGACTTGTGAAGATCTTTCAAACACTTCATGAATCTGAACTATTCTTCTATTCTGAACTCATCTGCTTTGTTCTTCTTTGACTTCAGCAATATCAAAGCATTGTACCAAAAGATGGTGCAATTTCCTTGGATGGAGGAATTGTAAGAGGCAATGATTTCAACAAGTGAAATCATCTATCAGCATGCCTTTGCAAGTGATAAACAAACATAATGAACTGAAATTGAATCTTTCCTTCGTTTGATCTAGATAGAACTTTCTCCTTTAGGAATGCTTCATCCCTTCTAGATATTTGATCTGTTCTAATCATTTTCAACCTCTACATCATTATCTTGTATGCTCTTGTCTTCTCCTTCCATATATTGGATTATTCTTCCTTTTCTGGGCAATTATTTCCTTCTCTGAGATTATAACCTCCCCTGAAGAAAATAACTTTTGTTTCCTCCCCTTGTTTGGAAGATCTCACTATGTACTAAAGAACTTCTCTTCATATCACCTGATATATCAGTTTGAACTTATTTTCAGACAATATTGTACATGAAGCCATCAATTCCTTAAGAGTTTAAGTTGCTGTCCTCATCACTTCTAGGTGTGTTAACTCCTATGAGAGATGAATCAGTGGACATTTTGATTCATAATCCATAAATGAATGGTTTTTCTGAATCCTTGAAAATCCTTTTAAGAAATCATTTAGCTTAGTAGTATGTTTATGATTTTTAGAATTGAAAAATCATACTACATTCAACCATTTTGAAAGAATCAAGTGTGTAACAGACACCTAATCAAAATTTCGGTTTAAAAATAACCTCTGGTTGTGTGAGAACCAATGTATTTCAGTTATCACTAACTGCCTGTGAAAAGATAAATCTATTCAAAAGATTTTCTTGACAGGGTTTCCAGCTCATAGTAATTGTTACCTCCAACACAAGTGTTAGATTCACTTTTACTAGCTGTTATTTCTATCAGATGTCCTTAGACTAACTCATTATACTTGAAAGTATAAAATGATAGAAAGTGAGTTGTATCAGTTACTATCTGATCAACTAAGTCATCAATTCAATTGTGAAATATCATAACTAGATTTCAAGAAAGAAGTTTTAAGGAGGTTTAATTCCTAAACTCAGTCCATCATAAATCTACTATGGTCAGCAATTTGATAAGCATTCTGCTGTTCCCATTTCACTTGAAATATCCTTTGTGTTTACATATTCATACCTGAAATAGTTAGTCTAAAACCAAAAGAACAATGTACAAAGTACTTGTCTTGCATTAGATTAATCATAAAACCAACTGTATGAATAACACAATTCAAATTTTGATATAGCAGTACCTTATAAATCCAGCAGTACTTTCAAAAATTTATGTACAAAAACACATCATATTGAAAATTTAAAGATTAAGCATTCCAATACTTGCTACCAAGTACTGAAACCTTGAAACATCAAAAGCTTTTGTTAACAGATCTGCAAAATTATGCTCTGAAGCAATTTTAAGAACTTGAATTAATCTTTTCTCATTGCAATCTCTTATAAAGTGATGTCTAATTTCAATGTGTTTTGTTTTAGAGTGTTGTACAGGATTTTTAATAATACAAATTGTACTACTATTATCAATATAAATAACAGTGTTTAAGAAATTGTACCCATAATCAAGGAGTTGGTTTTGAAGCCATAGAACTTGACTAGAGCAACTTGCAGCAGCTATATATTCAGCTTCAGTTGTTGAATTTGCTACACTTGTTTGCTTCTTACACTGCCATGAGACAAGTCTACACCCAAGGAATTGACATCCTCCAGTTGTTGACTTTCTGTCTAAGCTAGCACCAGCATAATCACTATCCGAATATGCTACCAAATCAAAAGGAGATTCTCTAGAATACCATATACCCAACCTTGGTTGACCTTTGAGATATCTAAAAATTCTCTTGACTGCAGTTAAATGAGAAACCTTTGGAGTAACTTGAAATCTTGCACAGACACAAACAGGAAACATGATATCAGGTCTAGATGATGTAAGATACATCAAGGAGCCTATCATAGATCTGTAACTGTGTACATCTACATTTTCTCCATCTTCATCTTTCAGAAGGTGCTTCTCTGAGTCCATTGGTGTGCTTGCTATTTTTGAATCAGCAAATTGAAATTTTCTAAGTATCTCTGCAACATATTTGTCTTGACTAATAAATATGCCTTCAGATGATTGCTTAACTTGCAAACCCAAAAAGAATGTAAGTTCTCCCATAGAACTCATCTGAAACTTATCTTTCATAAGCTTCTCAAATTCTAAACACATTTCCTTCCTTGTAGATCCAAAGATAATGTCATCCACATACACCTGCACTAACAGAAGATCCTTCTTGTGCTATTTGATGAAAAGTGTCTGATCAATCTTTCCTCTTTGAAATCCATTTTCTAATAAATAGGAAGCAAGTGTTGCATACCAAGCTCTTGGTGCCTGATGAAGGCCATAGAGAGCTTTCACTACTCTGTACACTTTGTTTGGATGTAATGGATCAATGAAGCCAGGAGGTTGTGAAACATACACCTCTCTTTCAATTTCACCATATAAAAATGCGCTTTTGACATCCATTTGGTAGACTGTGAAGCCTAAAAATGAAGCATAAGCTAGAAACAGCCTAATTGCCTCAATCCTTGCTACTGGAGCATAAACTTCATCATAATCTATTCCTTCTTCTTGTGTGTACCCTTGTGCTACTAGTCTAGCCTTATTCTTGATCACAATTCCTCTGTCATCCCTTTTGTTCTTAAAAACCCATCTAGTGCCAATTAGCTTCTCACCTGTAGGTAAATCAGCTAGCACCCAAACCTTTTGAATCTTGAACTGAAGAAGCTCTTCTTGCATAGCCTCTACCCAGCTTGAATCATCTAGGGCTGTAAGAATATTCTTTGGTTCCTTTTGAGAGAGAAAACATACAAATAAACATGAGTTTGAAAGTTCATGTTGTTTTGAAGCATAAAGGGCATCAAGAATCCCTTTTTGGTCTGAAGAGACCAATTATCTTCTTGTCTTCACACCAGATTGTATATCTCCTATCACATTATCAAGGGAATGAACTTTGTGAATTTTTGTGTGTGGTGTAGTGGGAACATGATAAGATGATGAAAGATTAGTCAAATCCACTTCATCTTCTTGGAACTCTGCATCTTTTGAGTGTGAAGGACCAGCAGTACCTTCAACTGAACTAACAGTTCCTTCAAATGAACTACCAGTACCTTGAGAAGTACTAACAGTACCTTGCTCTGTCTCAGCAGTACTTTCAATATTCAACATATTGAGTTGTTCCTCTGTTCCAACATCTTTT
Source organism: Artemisia tridentata subsp. tridentata (assembly GCA_021014915.2). NCBI lineage: Eukaryota > Viridiplantae > Streptophyta > Magnoliopsida > Asterales > Asteraceae > Artemisia > Artemisia tridentata. The sequence continues at coordinate 397,922,924 of CP139509.1, read as the reverse complement.
CTTTGAGCCTCAACATCCTCTTTTGCTTTACCAGAAGAAGATTCATCATTGTTTGAAGCTAAATCCACACTGGTACTTGACCACAATGGCATAATGACATCAGATTGATCTTTATCTAACTCCACCTCATTTGTTGCTTGTGAACCTGAAAAATTGTTAGTTTCTGCAACAACAGGTAAATAATTCATAGAGTTTGTTAGATAATCAAGATCAAATATCCATTTTGGTCCTTGACCTACTACATTGGATTTGTTTTCCTGAAACTCCACATGTAGTTCTTCTTGAACTTTCTCAGTTCTTAAGTTGTAAACTCTAAAAGCTTTGCTAACAAGAGAATATCCAACTAAGAAACCTTCATCTGCTTTACCATCAAATTTTCCTAAATGGTCTAAGGTATTGAGAATTGTCACATGACATCCAAAAGGTCTAAGAAATCCTATTGCAGGAGTTCTACCATTAAAGAGTTCATATGATGTCTTATTGTGAGGCTGCACAACTAAAACTCTATTTTAAACATAGCAAGCAGTGTTAATTGCCTCTGCCCAAAAGATTATTGGTAGCTTAGAATCAGCTAACATTGTTCTAGCAGCTTCAATTAGTGTTCTATTCTTTCTTTCAACCACTCCATTCTGTTGTGGTGTTCTAGCAACACTATATTCTCTCCTAATACCTTTTTCTTTGCAGAAATCATCCATAACTCTATTTCTAAACTCTGTCCCATTATCACTCCTAATGACTTTTACTTTCTTGCTTACTTGGTTTTCTATCAGTGTAATGAATTCCTTAAGGATGCTTGATGTCTCATCCTTAGAGGCTAAAAAGAAAACCCATGTAAATCTGCTATAGTCATCAGTTATAACAAGACAATATTTTTTATGTTGTATACTTCTTACTGAAACTGGTCCAAATAAGTCCATATGCAGCATAAACAATGACTGATTGATAGAGTTAAAAATTTTGGGCTTACAAGTGGCTTTGTGTTGTTTGCCTTTTAGACAAGCAATGCATGTTTGATCATTTTCAAATCTTTTGTGAGGTAAACCTCTTACCAAACCATTCTTAACAATTTTATTTATGGTTTTGAAATTAATATGACCAAGCCTTCTATGCCATAACATTGATTCATCCAATGTGGCCTTTGATACAAGACAAGTTAAATCTTCTTTAGGAATGATGTTCTTCATATCAACACTATACATATTGGCCTTTCTAGGAATTCTAAGAAGTACTTGATTTTCATCAGGCATCTTAAAATCCTTAGATAGAACAAGACATTCAGTGTCAGTAAAAAGAACATTATTCTTTTTGTCACACATTTGTGAAACACTAAAAAGATTATACTTTAACTCTTGTACATAGTACACATTTTCAAAATCTAAATTTCCGGTTTTAATAGTACCTTTACCAGAAATTTTGCCACGAAAACCACCTCCAAAGGTAACATATCCTCCATTGAATTCTTGAAAATCTGAAAGATAAGACATGTTGCCTGTCATGTGATTGGAACATCCACTATCTGAGTATCCTTGATCTTGATGATCAATAGAATGTCCCTGCACACAAATAAGAAAGTTAGTTTTCTTTGGGGATCCAAGCCATTACTGACTTGAATCTGCCTCTTGCATCAATATAGTTTAATCTTTTAAGGACTGTTGATGCAACATTGGATTTTTGAATCCAACATGCTGAGGCCTTAACAGCATTTGCCCTATTACCCTTAGCAGCAGAGTGAATAACATGTTCAGCAGAGTCTGCTAACTTTGAAGTCACACCCTTTGGTCTCCAAATTTGTTTGTGGACCACTGCTTTTGATTGAATGGGCCTTAGAACAGTTTTAGATGCATGTTTGAAAGTTGTTTTTGCATCCTTAGCTGTTGATTTTGGGTTAACAGTCATCAAAGGTCTAACAGTACCTTTAGATTTACCAGTACCTTTATTTTGAACTGGCAGTACTTTGTTAACAGGACCTTTTTGTCTATCAGGACCTTTGAGTCCAGACTTGTTTGAGACTGTTCTGGGTTGAGTTCTATGAGTATTAGAGTGAAAATGAGTTTGAGGAGTTTGCCTTTTGTAGTTCACCCTATTGTTTTCATACCCAGTTACCCTTTGGTTGCAGAAAGCTGCAAGATGGTCAAAACTACCACATGTATAACTAGCTTTATTATAAAAAGCAAAGTCATCACCTAATTGGTTAGACTTGAGGTTGTTCCAATTCCTTTGGTTACCTCTGGGCTTGTTTGTAGTTCTATATTGTTCACAATATCTAACTGGTTTCCAAACTGTCTTAACATTTGACTTAGGCCTGTTAGTGTTGTGATTGACTATCTTAGGAAGACTTGTTCCTACTTTCTTAACCAATACAGGTTTAGACATAACCTGTTCTTCTTCACTATCACTATCAGTTGTGCAATCTTCAACAACTATAGCATCTCCTTTCTTAACAAAGGACACCTTGTCCTGATAAGATAAAGTTTTATCTAAACTTTTACTTACCTTTTCTATCTTAGGAGATTTAGTGACCTTAGAACCATATTCCATGATTGGTTCTTGAAACTCAGGTAACCCTGTGTGTGCTAAATCAATACCTGGAGGTGAATGAACACCTCTGTATGGTGGGGGTACAGACTTAAATCCAACACCAGAATTAACCTTATCAATAACTTGGGCTTCCCAAAGCTTATTGAATCCTTCTGAGGAATGTGCTAATACATCCACAGAAACCTTTACATTTTCTCTTTCATTCTTATGTTTAGCTAATGATTCATTCAACTCAACAATACACTCATCTCTGATCTTAATGTCATTTTTTAGTATATTGATGTCATCAGCAAAATGAATTTCATTATTTTTAAAATGTAAAACTTGTTTTTCTAAAACACCTAGACCTCTTTTGTGATTAGCCAAATTAAACAAAGAATCAAGCAGCTCTTGTTTATGAGCTTCAAATCTCTTATTAAGGTCTTCATAAGCTTTAAGATTAGGACATGATTCAGTACAAGATGTAATATTGTTTACCTCTGAATCAGAATGAGCCATTAGAGCAAATTCATTGGCCAAAAGAGCAGCATTCGGTGGTGCATCCTCTTCAATAGCCATAGAGCTCCAATCATAAACAATACCATCAATAGCCAACATAGCCTTTGGCTCTTCAACAGTAACTTCCTTTCTCCTATCTTGCTTATACCATGTGTTTCTATTCTCCTGCTTTCTTGGGCTTCTACACTCCTTAGCAAAGTGTCCTAACCTATGACAGTTGAAGCACTCTACTTTCTTCTTATCAAACCCAGCAGTATCATTACCATTTATGGTAATCTGCTTCCCAGTTCTTTGCCAATACTTCTTAGCCCTCATGCTAAGCAAAGCAACCTGCCATTTAATATCCATAGCTTCCAAATCATCACCATCTACCTGTTCAAGATCTTCATGGTTGAGAGGAGAGCCATTAGATTGACTGGTAATAAAGGCATAGAATGTTGAATCTCCAAGACCAGCAACATCCTTGTGAGAACTTGTAGAAGGAGCACTTTCACCTTCATCTACCTCTTCACTCTTACCAATACTAGGAGATGACAAGAGTGCCACGTTCCCAGAACTAGTACCATAAGTTCCAGACTTTCTAAGACTTTGTTCAACAATTTTGAAGTTGTTGTACAAATCATTGAGCTTCATTGTTTCAATGTCTGGTTTGTTCATCCAGACAATGACATGAGTGTGGAACTCATCAGGTAGACTTCTTAAAAACTTCATGTTGAGATCTTCCTTCTCTGTCTCAACACCCAACACAGCTAACTGACTGACAAGCTTATGTAATCTAGAAAATAGCTTATCAAGAGACTCATTACTAAAAGCAGTGAAGTTTTCAAATTGTTGCTTTAGTAGTGTCTTCTGTGTCTTTTTGGTAGTTTCATTACCACCAAAATATGCACAAATCTCTTCAAAAAGAGTTTTTGCATCAAGATACTTGTTAAATGATAGCATCTGCTCACTAGGAATGGTCATAAGCAACAAATTTCTTGCTTTCTGATCATTTCTCTTCAGTATCTTTTCTTCATTTGACACTGGTCCAGTATTTCTTTTTCTACTTGTTTTACCTTCTAGGACAACCTCTGAGTAGCTTGGTGAAAAGGAATCACCATATATAATTATATCCCAAAGAGTATAATCTTGGACCATGAAATATTGCTCAATTCTCATCCTCCATAACTCAAACTCATTGGGTTTGATTATGGGCAACTTTGCAGCAACATTTGTTTGAACATCATGTGGATCCATTTCTGTTTCTTCTAATTCAAATATATCAACCTCTAGCTCTGATACCAACTGTGAGGACCTTGTGTATACACGGTTAAGGTGGTTAAACCTTGTATCTTTGTGTATGAGATATATTGACTTAATATGATTAAGCACGCGGAATTTACTTAACCACACTTAGAAGGTTATGTATGTTATGGAAATGGAAGAATTATGTTTGTTACTTAACAATGAACAAAGAGAGTATTTCACTAAACGATTCAATATTATTCCAAATAATACGAGTGATCTTGAGTTTCTCACTAGGGTTACAAAAACCTTGAATCTTATGTTACAACTTGTGATTTGTGTTTGTTCTATGTCTTTAACAGTTATGAGTCTATGTTATGCATGTGTACATAATCACTAGTCTGAGATCTCTTTTATAGTTGCAAGAGATCTTTACAAATTTGCTAAAAGTCTTGACCGACTTACTTGTTTAACTTATGCATATTGGTGTCAGTACATAAGATACAACATGTATCTATGTATACAACTTGTTAACTAAGCACATGGAGTAAGATATTATCTACCGTATATGTTTGACCAAAATACAATAAATATCTTTTCGATCTTATCCTATGAGTCACTGATCAGCAGTACTTTGATGTAGTAGCAGTACTTTGATGATGAACTAGCAGTACCTTGATGTACTAGCAGTACCTTTGACTTTAGAGTAATTTCTAATACTCTAACTTCAGAATATTTAATTCCCAACAGAGGTTAATGATATCGCGTCAAACGCATCACAAGTCAAAACCTCTCACGAAGAAAAGTCAACTCGCGACGATTTAACGCAACAATCAATTATAATAAACCAGATAAGTGAATACCCAGGTCGTAGTCCCAACGAGGGGTGCAATTGAGGATATCGTATGAGGTTTGGTATTAAAATGCTTGAAATAACGATGAACACTTTTGGTTACGAATCTAGGAGAACAAAAATTAAATTAAAGAAAACGCGAATTAAAATCGGGAAACAAATCTAAACGTAACAATCTATTAAAATTAACCCTACGGATGCAAATTTAATTTTTCTAAGTCCTAAATGATAAAAGAAAATTTTAGAAAAAAGAATTGTATTTTTCTGATAATTATTTAATTTAATACGAATTAAAAACTAAAATAAAAAGAAAAATAGATTAAAAATACTAAATTGAAACTAAAAATTACCAAAAATTACAGGAAACTACTAAGTGATAAAATGAACCTATGAAAAATAAAATTGAACCAACTGCTTAATTGGATAAGCAGTTATTAAGCAAAGGGTTGAAATAAGCTTAAAATAAAAAAAATAAAAAATAAAATAAAAAAAAAAAAAAAAAAAAAAAAAAAAAAAAAGGTTAAAAGGAAATGGCAAACACCCTTGGGCAGAAAAGACCCAAGGGCAGAGATGGTGAGTGTGTTGGTGTGTGAGCAAGAGGTCCCAGGTTCGAACCTGGGCAACCTCTTTTTGGTCTTTATTTATTTTTTTTTTTTTATTTTTCTTTTAACAAACTAAATAAGCACATTAAAATAAGCAAGAAATAAAACTACAATACTATTTAAAAACCACAAATAAGCTGGGATTTGAGCTAATGGAACAGATCAGTGGGCAAAAGGGATGAAATTAAGCTACACTATGGGATAAAGGGACAGATAAGCTAGAATAAGTTAAGGGCAACTTGAAATATACTAGATTACTAACAATAAGCTAAATGGAAAACTGAATAAGCCACAAGTATAAGCAAATAAATACTGAACAAAGATAAAAAGCAAAAGCAAATAAAAGGACTGATGTGCAGGCTTAAATCAGTCCAAAGGGCAACCTTTGGGCTTAAAAATAAGACACTAGAGCAAACTGATCAGCCCCACAAGCTATGAATTCTAAAAGCTCACCAACCAAAGTACTTAGATTCAGAAAATATAACCTAAAAGAGCTTAATAGGGGCTTATAAAGAAGCTCAATGGGACAAGTCAGGCTGAGTGCAGGGCAGTCCCATATAGCTCTCTTTAAGCTATCAAATAAGCTTCAATAAGCTGAGAGGGACTCTGGAAATGATGAAACAGCATTCTATATCTAGCCAACTACTAGTAACATGAAAATTAAGCATTGAAATCAGCAAACAAGCACCTTAATTGATGTGAGAAAATTAAAGCAGGCTGCAATTATCTAATAAGGGACTGATTTTGCAATTTCTAACTAGAAGCATTAAGGAAACTTAATCACTACTGCTATGGATTGAAATGAACTCTTAAACACTAGAAATTGGTGTCAATTCAGCTTATAATCACAATAAGCTAATATGACCAATGAATTAGCTCTATCCTTCAATATCAACTGCCTAACCTATCTACCCTCCAAATAAGTTCTAAAAGCCCTACAAACAACTCAAATAAGTTAAGTTTAGGCTAGATTAGAAATCCTAACCTGCAAATGAACAGTGAAGTAGCCTTTTATACCCGTTTTAACCCATGAGCCAAACACCCCTTAAAGGTGACTGTTTGGAGTTTTCAAAGGAATGGACCAAATAAAACTGAGCTTTCTGAAAACAGTGGAATAACCAACTACAGTGAAACTTAAAAAGCACTCAGCAAACCCAATTAAGCACTGAATTAAGCTAATTAGCAAATGTTGACTTATGTTGACATTTATGACTTTTTGAAAATTAAAACAGGATAAGCAGAATTAAATTCAAAATAAGCTTATAAAAGCTTAAATGAGCTGACAAGAACAGAAAATAGAGCTTATGGAATTTAAACAACAACTGACATGAATTACTGAATGAGTATTAAACTTGAATTAAGGGTGAAACAATACAAGGCTAATTGAAATTAAACTGAGAGTTGAAATTAAAGTTACAATAGCATGAACTTAAGCTAAACTATCAAACTTATCTAAATTCGGCTTTAAAATCTACATTACACTACTCCTACTCTAAATTAACTACTAAAATCTAACTAGCCAAAAAAGCTTTACAAGTGGTTCTATTTATACTAAAAACTAGGGTTTCTTCTTCTCTTGCATCTCTCATAAATTTCCCACCGTTGGATCCTCTTTAAATCATCTCAGCCATTGGCTTCTATTTTTGGCGGGAAAACTGAGTTAGTGGGTTTTCAGGCAAAGGGTTGACTTTGTGAGTGTGAGAGGGGGGGAAAGTGGCTATGGCAGAGGAGACAAGGATGTTGGGGGGACAGGGTTGTGGGAAAGGTGAGTGATGTGTTGTACTGGCGGCAAAGGTTTGGGGGAAGGGGGAAAGGGAAAAAAAGGTGGTATGACTTTTTATTGACTTTGGGTTTAGCTAAAAAGGGAAGCCGGGTTTGGGTCATGGGCTGGTGATGGGGTATTGTTTTATGTTGGGTTGGATTAGGATTAAATGGGTTATAGGTTTAGGATAGAAAGGGTTGGTTAGTTATAGGATTTAACATAAAATGGTTTCAAGTTAAGGGACCAATTTTTGTCAATTCTGAAAATCCAGGGACCATTCTTGCCAAATCTGAAAATTATCTACAAGGATTATTTGTGACACTTTGATATTCTTGGAGGATGACTTTTGATAACTTGAGCAATATCCCAGTCCAAACTGGTAAATTTCTTCCCCGTCCTCGGCTTTTCACAACTTTCCAATCTTGTGCTCGGTTTTTGTCTGTTTTGCCTTGTTTTCAATCCTATTGTACCTGAAACACATAAAACACAAACCAAGAATATTTGCAACAATATTTGATCTATTTGGGTGTTTTTGGTCATTTTTGTGTCTTATATGGGTATAAAATGATGAGTATTTACACACTCATCAATCCCCCACACTAAACTATTGCTAGTCTCTAGCAATCTGATCATGTGAAGTAATGAAAGGATCAAAAGAATACCAAGTATACCCCGTTTCGACTTTTTATTTAATGCAAGAAATTTAAACTAAAACAAAAATAGAAAAAATGCTTGATTCCCAAAAATGGTATCGTGGAACGGGATTCACACAAAATGGGTGTCTCCAGGGAATTGTAATCGTCATTCTCTTTTTTATACTCCCAACTAAGCTTAAACTCAGTGTGCAAATGTTTAACACCTACTTATACAAATAATCTGTGTAAGCCGAAACTTAACTTTTCACTCCCACAATTTATTCAAGTTAGGTGACTGTGCTTGATTTTCAAAATTTTGATCACAAAAATCGACGTTTTTATAAGATTTTGAGTAATACTAGTTGAAAGATGGATTTAAAATTTACAACAAGCAAGTTTCAAAACTTTATTCAACACATCAAAACTTATTTCATTTTGCAATATCATTCCATTTTATTTTATTTTTTTTCTTTTCATTTTTTTTATTATTTTTATATTATTTTTTTTACTTGTGCAACATAAACTAACGGAGTTTCACGGGAACCAAGACCTTACACCTTCCGGAATAAAGGATCCAAGGGCCGTTACAACGGAGGATTCCAAGACTCTAAACATTCATGAAATGAGGATCAAAGGGTGTTAGACCAAGACCTCACACATTCCTGAATTAGAGGTCCAAGGGCCGGTGTAAGAGGGTAGCCAAGACCTAAACGCCTTCCGGAAATAAGGGTCCAAGGGCCGATCTTGAACCGTTGCCTTTTTTAGCACATACATTTATTACCTAACTTTTGCAACTTTCAAGCAACGTATCACTTTCATTTTGCATTATTATGACACATGCTTGTTCCGAAGTTTAAATAAATCTTTGAACTAGTATTTTTCAAAATCGTATAAAAAATGATTTTGTATGTTCAAATGTTTGAAAATAAGCACTTATTGAGTCAGATTAGTTATCTCCTGGGAGGAAAAGCCATAGATTACTTATATAAGCTCTAAAGAAAACCAACTATTCTACGCTTAGCATTTTCATTTGCACATATCGTAAAACCTTAGTCTAACCGTTAAGGAAGCAGCCAGATCAACACTCTGGCAGAGTCGGGATTCCCCTTGTTCTAACCTAATCAAGACTAAACACTTCTTTTTTTTCAATTGCTTATCTAAAAAAAATTTAAAATTTTGGCCAAAACGGGGGTACTAGGGCACTAGAAGGTACATAAGTGACAAAAATCGTGAGAATTCCCCCCCCCCTCCACACTTAGAATTGAATATTGCCCTCAATATTCAAAGTACCGACTATTATGCCGACACTTAGAACGTAAAAAGGTAATACTGATAGCCAAGTGTGTGACAGAAATCTCATTTTTCACAAACAGGATTAAAAAGATATCCCTAGATAATCGTTAGTAAAAAGATCGGATATTGGGCGGCTGGATTGAAAACATACGCATCAATCATCACGATCTAAGGGAAACCTGCAAACAAGAGCAAATAACACACAAAACAAAGCACAGTAGAGGAATCCCCCCCACACTTAGTGTCAGAAAATAGAAAGAAGTCAGAAACATGGATTGTCACCTATGAAATGCTAATGTTTTTGTTAACCGAGTCACTAGCTTGACTCGACCCCGAATTCATTTGTCCATGGGGGAGCATGTGGAAGAGAAAATCTCAATCGGACTTTCGTTCAAAATGTTTGGATAAACATTGAAGTACATGAAAGTTCCACTCCAATGAGATGCATCCGGCTCAAAAGAATGATAAATGGAGATGCCGGGGTCAAAAACTTTGTCTTCACTCCCGAACGAGTGAATAAAAGGACAACCTACCGTATAGGAGAAGAAAGGTAGAAAAACTCGAACGACATATGTGAAATCAATATAATGGCGATCCTCAAAGGGAAATGTCACATATGTCAAAGAAATAATATTCTTTTGAATCTCGGGATTAACAATTGAGGTCATATTATCAAAAATAGTGGAGTCTTTGACCTCATCCATCTCTAACACTTCAACAAAGACAGGATTCACGTTGCTAGAAAAGCAATCGTCATCAAATTCAAAAAGAGTGTTAGAGAAAATCCCGGAAGTAACCTCAGAGATGTCAAGAGATTCTCCAAAAATTGGAGAATCACATTCTCTGTCGAATATCTCCTCAGACTCACTTGGGGTTGGGACAAGGTTATCAGCACTAGACTTTATGAATTCGTCAGATTCCTTTTCAGGAATAGTGCTAAGATGCTCATCCCCCATAATGAGAGAGTCCTCGGGTCTAGACTGAGAGGGTTGAGAGATGGTATCATTTAAAGGAATAGCACTCTCCTCTTGTCTTCTTCTTCCTCATCATCGTCATCAAGAAGGGCAGACCTGAGAAACATGGAACGCCTTTTTGCTGCTCGTTCTTCGGCTAGAAGTTCTGCAATAGATTTTTCATGAGGATCTTCTTGGGGAGGTTTATTAACCAAATCCTTATGATCTTTTAGGACATCAAGCATATCAATGAGAAGTTGTTCTTGTTCTTCATTGAATAATTCTTGAGGAGATGGCTGAGGTTGTGGTTGAATCATTTGGTACTGTGGAGGTTGGTCATGATAAGAATAGTCATAATTGTTATAAGGACCACGTTCATAGACAAGCGGGTTCCTTGTTTGACAATCAGAGTTATAGTGAGGACCTCCACAGTACTCACAACAATACGTTTGTTGTGACTGATTCGGTGAATTATATGGATAGTGGTCATAACCGAAGTTTTGATTACATGGAACTTGCTCATAGACAAACGTGTTCCCTGTTTGACAATCAAAACTTGGGTGTGGACCTCCACAATATTCACAAGAATATGTCTCCATCTGGTGTTGTGGGGGCTGGTTGAAAAAGTTGGTTGTTTCATGGTAAGAATAAGGATTTTGGTCATAGACAAACCCGTTTCTCGATTCCACCATGCTACAACCGGGACAATTCCCACCATTATGAGGACCTCCACACCATTGACAACCATAATGGTAAGATGAAGACATAGAGAGGAAGAATTAAACAGATAGAGGGATAAGAAATAAAGAATCAAACGGATAAGAGGATTGAGAAGAATATTTTTTGATTTTTAAATTTAGAAACATTGAAAATCACACAAAAAAAAGGAAAATAATTTGGAGAAGAAAATCTTTTTGGGTTTTCAAGGTTTTAAATTTTTTTTTGGATTTTTGATAAAAATATTCACAAGAAAAACACGTAACTTCACGAGGAAGGATCTTCAAGTCACTAATCGTCAAACCGTAATGATATTGTCGCAACACACCTCCCCGGCAGCGGCGCCATTTTTGATATCGCGTCAAACGCATCACAAGTCAAAACCTCTCACGAAGAAAAGTCAACTCGCGACGATTTAACGCAACAATCAATTATAATAAACCGGATAAGTGAATACCCGGGTCGTAGTCCCAACGAGGCGTGCAACTGAGGATATGGTATGAGGTTTGGTATTAAAATGCTTGAAATAACGATGAACACTTTTGGTTACGAATCTAGGAGAACAAAAATTAAATTAAAGAAAACGCGAATTAAAATCGGGAAACAAATCTAAACGTAACAATCTATTAAAATTAACTCTACAGATGCAAATTTAATTTTCCTAAGTCCTAAATGATAAAAGAAAATTTTAGAAAAGAGAATTGTATTTTTCTGATAATTATTTAATTTAATACGAATTAAAAACTAAAATAAAAAGAAAAATAGATTAAAAATACTAAATTGAAACTAAAAATTACCAAAAATTACAGGAAACTACTAAGTGATAAAATGAACCTATGAAAAATAAAATTGAACCAACTGCTTATTTGGATAAGCAGTTATTAAGCAAAGGGTTGAAATAAGCTTAAAACAAAATTAAAACAAAAAAAAAAAAAAAAACAAAAAAAAAAGGGTTAAAAGGAAATGGCAAACACCCTTGGGCAGAAAAGACCCAAGGGCAGAGATGGTGAGTGTGTTGGTGTGTGAGCAAGAGGTCCCAGGTTCGAACCTGGGCAACCTCTTTTTGGTCTTTATTTATTTTTTTTATTTTTCTTTTAACAAACTAAATAAGCACATTAAAATAAGCAAGAAATAAAACTACAATACTATTTAAAAACCACAAATAAGCTGGGATTTGAGCTAATGGAACAGATCAGTGGGCAAAAGGGATGAAATTAAGCTACACTATGGGATAAAGGGACAGATAAGCTAGAATAAGTTAAGGGCAACTTGAAATATACTAGATTACTAACAATAAGCTAAATGGAAAACTGAATAAGCCACAAGTATAAGCAAATAAATACTGAACAAAGATAAAAAGCAAAAGCAAATAAAAGGACTGATGTGCAGGCTTAAATCAGTCCAAAGGGCAACCTTTGGGCTTAAAAATAAGACACTAGAGCAAACTGATCAGCCCCACAAGCTATGAATTCTAAAAGCTCACCAACCAAAGTACTTAGATTCAGAAAATATAACCTAAAAGAGCTTAATAGGGGCTTATAAAGAAGCTCAATGGGACAAGTCAGGCTGAGTGCAGGGCAGTCCCATATAGCTCTCTTTAAGCTATCAAATAAGCTTCAATAAGCTGAGAGGGACTCTGGAAAATGATGAAACAGCATTCTATATCTAGCCAACTACTAGTAACATGAAAATTAAGCATTGAAATCAGCAAACAAGCACCTTAATTGATGTGAGAAAATTGAAGCAGGCTGCAATTATCTAATAAGGGACTGATTTTGCAATTTCTAACTAGAAGCATTAAGGAAACTTAATCACTACTGCTATGGATTGAAATGAACTCTTAAACACTAGAAATTGGTGTCAATTCAGCTTATAATCACAATAAGCTAATATGACCAGTGAATTAGCTCTATCCTTCAATATCAACTGCCTAACCTATCTACCCTCCAAATAAGTTCTAAAAGCCCTACAAACAACTCAAATAAGTTAAGTTTAGGCTAGATTAGAAATCCTAACCTGCAAATGAACAGTGAAGTAGCCTTTTATACCCGTTTTAACCCATGAGCCAAACACCCCTTAAAGGTGATGTTTGGAGTTTTCAAAGGAATGGACCAAATAAAACTGAGCTTTCTGAAAACAGTGGAATAACCAACTACAGTGAAACTTAAAAAGCACTCAGCAAACCCAATTAAGCACTGAATTAAGCTAATTAGCAAATGTTGACTTATGTTGACTTTTATGACTTTTTGAAAATTAAAACAGGGTAAGCAGAATTAAATTCAAAATAAGCTTATAAAAGCTTAAATGAGCTGACAAGAACAGAAAATAGAGCTTATGGAATTTAAACAACAACTGACATGAATTATTGAATGAGTATTAAACTTGAATTAAGGGTGAAACAATACAAGGCTAATTGAAATTAAACTGAGAGTTGAAATTAAAGTTACAATAGCATGAACTTAAGCTAAACTATCAAACTTATCTAAATTCGGCTTTAAAATCTACATTACACTACTCTTACTCTAAATTAACTACTAAAATCTAACTAGCCAAAAAAGCTTTACAAGTGGTTCTATTTATACTAAAAACTAAGGTTTCTTCTTCTATTGCATCTCTCATAAATTTCCCACCGTTGGAACCTCTTTAAATCATCTCAGCCATTGGCTTCTGTTTTTGGCGGAAAAACTGAGTTAGTAGGTTTTCAGGTAAAGGGTTGACTTAGTGAGTGGGGGGGGGGGGAAGTGGCTATGGCAGAGGAGACAAGGATGTTGGGGGGGACATGGGTTGTGGTGAAAGGTGAGGTGATGGTGTTGTACTGGCGGGAAAAGGTTTGGGGAAGAGGGAAAGGGTAAAAAGGGTGGTTTGACTTTTTATTGACTTTGGGTTTTAGCTAAAAAGGGAAGCCGGGTTTGGGTTATGGGCTGGTGATGGGCTATTGTTTTGTGTTGGGTTGGATTAGGATTAAATGGGTTATAGGTTTAGGATAGAAAGGGTTGGTTAGTTATAGGATTTAACATAAAATGGTTTCAAGTTAAGGGACCAATTTTTGTCAATTCTGAAAATCCAGGGACCATTCTTGCCAAATCTGAAAATTATCTCCAAGGATTATTTGTGACACTTTGATATTCTTGGAGGATGACTTTTGATAACTTGAGCAATATCCCGGTCCAAACTGATAAATTTCTTCCCCGTCCTCGGCTTTTCACAACTTTCCAATCTTGTGCTCGGTTTTTGTCTGTTTTGCCTTGTTTTCAATCCTATTGTACCTGAAACACATAAAACACAAACCAAGAATATTTGCAACAATATTTGATCTATTTGGGTGTTTTTGGTCATTTTTGTGTCTTATATGGGTATAAAATGATGAGTATTTACACACTCATCAGTTAAAGAGGGTGAAAATGTTGGTGCAGAGAGTGAACCTATGGATTTTGTAGTTGCTGATAACCAAGGGAATCAAGTGGTGATTGATAGTTATTTGGCTAAGGTTACTACTGCTGATAGTGCTGTTGATCAAGCTGTTAGTGCTGCTAGTGGTCCAGAAGTTATTGCTGCTAGTGAGCCAGTTACAGGTGCTAGTACAAAAGATAATGCTGCTACACCAGAGGATAAAACTGCTGCTAGTGTACTTGCTGAGCTGAAGACATCAAAACCAGTAACCAAAGGTGTTGTGATACAAGAGCCATCATCAAATTCAAAAGCTAAACAATCAACTCCACAAGTACAAGGCAAAGGCAAAGGGATTCTTATTGAAGAGCCTGTGGAGAAACCATTATACAAAGAGAAGCAATTACAACTTGATGCTGAAGTTGCTGAGAAGTTAGCACAAGACTTTGAGGCTGAGAACAAGAAAATTTTAGAACAAAGAAGAATACAAGAAGAAAAAGATGCTAAAAATGCAGAGTTAATGGCTGCATGGGATGAGGAAAAGGCTCAAGTTGATGCTGATTGTGAACTTGCTAGGAAATTACAACAAGAAGAGCAAGATCAGTACTCAATAGATGAAAAAGACAGGATGCTGAAAGAACTCATTGATACAAGAAAGAAGTTCTATGCAGCACAAAGATATGCAGCTAAGAAGAACAAGCCACCCATTCCAGCACAAAGAAGAGCTTTCATGTGTGCTTATTTGAAGAATATGGACAATTGGAAACTAAAGGATTTGAAATTGTTGAATGATAAAAGAATTGAAGAATTATATACAATTGCCAAGAGAAAGACTGAAAGCTTCTTGAATGATGAAGTGGTGAAGGGCAGTGAAGAAAAGAAAGAAGAGAAAACAAGTTCAAAGAGAGCAGGTGAACAGTTGGAAAGAAAAAGCAGTAAAAAGAAGAAACCTGAGCACAAAGCAGGGAAAGAGCAGAGCAGTGAACATGAGCAAACTGAGCAAGCTGATGTTGATAGAGAACAAATGCAAGCTCACACTGAACTTGCAGTTGTCTCTATAGAAAAACCTAAAGGAGACTTTAAGTGTTAAACAACCCATTGTTGATTACAAGTCTGGATCTCATGGGAAAACAATTTATTATGATATTAAGAGGCTTGATAGTTCTTCTAGAGGGTTTGTAAGCTTTCATCAAATGGTTAATAATTTTGATAGAGAAGATATGGTAGCTCTATGGAAGTTACTCAAAGAAAGATTTAGTTATAAGACACCAGAACAAGTCTGTGATAGAGTCGTCTAGAATTACTTGAAGGTAATGTTTGAGCCAAGTCATGAGGATGAATGTTGGAGAAAGCTAAGGCACAATACTGTTATAGAATGGAACCTTTTTCAAGGATGTGGAGTACATGCTTTAACTGTACATTAGTTGGTGATCTACATGCTTGTAGAAAAGGATTATCCTTTAAAAAATTTCAAAGACATTCTACATCAGATGTTGTTTGGGAAGAAAAGACTCCAACTTCAGTTTACTTATGATGAGATGGCTTATAAATTGCTCAAGAAAATGGAAAAGGATCTAGGACCCAAGAAAATGTCAAAGGATTAATTGTTTGGGATCATCCTCTCAGTGTTTGTTCGAGCTTAAAGAGAAACTTGATTATTTTGGAAGAAAATATCAAGTTTAGGGGAGGATTGTTGGGTTTTAGAGTTGCTGCTGTCTATTTAGTTAAGACTGCTAATGGAATTTGCTCAATAACATTACAACTGCTTTTACTACTGAAGAACTTGAAGAAAAACACTCTAAGTGTTTAGTGCTTCTAAAGGAAAAGTTAATACTGCTAGCATTAATTTACAACTGCTAGAGTTAGAGTTAAGACTGCTAGAATGTATAGTTAGTATTGCTTATGAGATAAACATGTATAGTCAGTTAGATAATCATAGAAAAGATTATGTTAAGATTTATCTTGTATAGCAAGAAATTGTAAGCCGAATAGGACTCCTTAGTCTATAAAAGGAGGACCTAGGGCATAGAGATATGTGTGTGAAAACTTCAAGGTTGTAAACCCTAATACTCAAGAGTATTCGTATTATTATAAATAATATTGAAGTGATTTGTTTGAGATTGTTTTGTTTAAATTCTTCTAAAGATTAAAGTTTAGATTCCGCATAAACGTTAATACTAATCAAAGACAGTTTCTACATAAGTTATATTGAATTTATTCAATATTAGCTTAACATTTACAAGCTAAGGGAAATCGATCAAGTGCTCAACTGGGATCAACATTACGTTTATTTTGGTTGTATTATGGATAGTTTATATGCGTGTACAACTTTTGTCCTTGCATAGACCATGGCTACGTGTAGATTGTAATTATTAGTGTGTAATCATCTGAAAAGTAATTACTAGAATCATTAGGGTGCGTTTACTTGAGGAAAAACACCATTGTTTTCCACAAAATGTTTTGTGAAAAACAAGGAAAACAGAGATCGCGTTCAAATCAGCATTTTCCGACAAAATGTTTTGCATAATACAAAATCTCCTATTTCTTAACTTAACAAGGAAAATTATAAAACAATTTTTAGTTGTTTTCCTTGTTTTCTTTTTTAACCCACAACCCCCCTCACCTTCTTCAAAATAGAAAATACAAACATCAACTAAACGTGTTTTCTATATTTTCAAGTGTTTTGTGGAGATCAATTTTCCTTCCAAATTTTTTCAAAACTAGAGATAGAAAATAAGAGAAATTTTTTTTTTCCAACTAAATGCACCCTTAATATACCTGAAAAGTATCCCTCAATTGCTAGGACCATGACTATTGGCTTAGCGGCGTTAAAAGTGGTAGATAATAGGATTTAAGATTTAGCCACTGTAACTGGAAACTACTTAGTACCTAAGTTCTTAGCAAGTAGGGGTGGCAATTTCTAACCCGACACGAAACCCGACCTGAAACCGACAAGAAAATTAACAGGTTCAGGTTGAGTCTAAATAGATTTCGGGTCAGATTTGGGTCGACCCATCTATCCCGTTTATTAAACAGGTCAAAGTTCGGGTTGGGAATAAATTAACCAGGTCGACCCGCCAACCCGTTTAAGGTTTTTTTCTTAAACTAAAAATATTCATATTTTATTATACGGGTTATGTTAGCTTTATTAAAAAGTGATGGTCATTTAAGTTTTTATATTTTGAATGTGTCGTTGTTTAATTAATAGGATAGTCAAAGAGCGCGTGGATTAATCTAATATGTTATAAGTAATGTTATATTTAATCCATGATGAAGCCCAAAGAAAGCCCAAAGCCCATTTATTGTAATCTATAAATAGCACTCTCCTCCTAATTTGTAAGGTGGATGAGTGTGTGCTTAATGAATGAAAGTTTCTCTCTCTAGATTCTTCTCTAGAACTAACATCATATTCCACTCTTGTTCCATCATTAGTAATTGTTGTAGTGAGTGATAGGATTGATCTAAGCTATTACAAGTGGTATCAAGAGCCAAACAATGATCTAGGTGTGTGTTTTTTGAGTTTCGGTTACTGTTCATGCGTCTTTTTTTCGAGTAAGGCACAATTTCCTTCGAATTAGAAGGGTGTTTTACCGAGTAAGCCACAGAAACTTTAGAGTTAGGGCAGAAAATTTCGAGTTAGGGATAAAACTTCCGAGTTAGGAAGTAAAACTTCCGAATTAGGAAGTAAAATTTCCGAGTTAGGGCAGAAACTTCCAAGTTAGGAAGTAAAACTTCCGAGTAAGGGATAAATCTTCCGAGTAAGGGTAAAATTCCGAGTTAGGGCTTTAAAATTCCGAGTAAGAAACAAATTTTCGAGTTAGGGCTTTCAATATTCCGAGTAAGGAACAAGATTTCCGAGTTAGGAAGTTTATTTTCCGAGTAAATATCATTTTTCGAGTAAGAGCAAAATTTCCGAGTAAGGATTACATTTTTCGAGTAAGGATGATTTATGAGTAAGAACTTTTGCTAAGTAAGGAACCGAGTAAGGATCTTCTCAAATCCTTCGAGTTAGATTAAAATTTCCGAGTAAGGACTTTTGCTAAGTAAGAAACCGAGCAAGGAACTATTTTCCAAGTAAGAAGTTTTTCTTCCACTTAGAAATCCTTCAACTTAGAAATCCTTCCACTTAGAAATCCTTCCACTTAGAAATCCTTCAACTTAGAATCCTTCAAGTAAGATCCTTCGAGCAAGCAAAACGTCGAGTAAGGAGAGGTTTCGCCGAATATCTACATACAAAACCCTAGTTCGATCCGCGGAACAGGGGGTATCTAAAGAATTAGCATGAACATAACTTTTGAACCTTAACCAACAACAAACACAACTCCTATATCGTTGAAACGATCCAAGATCAACTTTATCACACGTCAGAATTAAATTGAAATGGAAATGCAAATGAAAGAGAGAGATTCAAAGAAAGCGTTTAAAGTGTTCAAGTCTCAGATTGAAAAGGTCATAAATATATCTGGATATGAATCAAGGTTCGATCAAGCATTTGAATACTTCATCAGAGTCCGATTTCATAATTTCAAAGAAAAACTCATCCAAAGCCTGAATCAATTTGAAAAGCTACTTAATGGAGAAGAACTTTATACGCGCAACTGCAAGGAAGCTCTTAAAGTGATCAAAACTCAACTTTGTATATTTAACCCTTGGTTATTGAACCAGTCAGAGTTTATTGATGCATTTTACCAAAAAATTTGGGTAACCTATATGACCTTCAAAACTAAATGCATCGATAACATGGGTGAACTCGAAAAGATACTTGATGTAGAGGTGTTGGATCGTGCCTTGCTGATAGATCTTTGAGCTTGGTAGACTGTCTATGTAATCACAAACAGTCTAAGAGAATCTCTATGAATAAAACTTATGCTTAGGCGGAATCTAAACACAAGAGTTAAGAAGAAAATAAACTATAAAACGTTGATACTCTATGGATCTTTTATTAACTAATATTGTTTTTAATGGAATCAATACAAAACTCATAGCCGCATGTATCTTTTATACTACAAGAAACCCTAATGCAGCATCACTAAGAAAACGTGTAAAGAGATATACACTATCTCTTCCTAAAATGACTCTAACAAACATACTAAATATACGATAAGACCAGCAGTAACAGACACTGCCAGCAGGAACAACCTGCACTACCAGCAGGAACCAACACCAACAGGAACTACATACCTGCCAGCAGGAACCGCTAAACTAAAAACTAATAAAAATATTCTAATAATTCCTAACAATCCTCCCTTAAACTTGAATTTGACTTTGTTAACTTCAAGTTTCCAGATAGATCTTTGACGTCCAGGGATAGAGGATTGAACCAGCAGCATCAGAAAGTAACCAGCAGCAACACCATCATTAAGCACAAGCTTCCAGCAGCAACATATGTGGATCAGCAGCAACAGGAACATCTTCAATTCATAATCTGGTTACCCCTGATATGCAATGCACTTGAACACCACAGCAACAATGACATATTGTACATCAAAACATTTAAGTTTCATACTATTCTCATCACTTCCAGGTGTGTAAACTCCTGTGATAGGTGAATCATTGAAAATTAATGGATTTGATGTGTCTTTACCAATAGCCATCACTACTGGAGTAGCCAATGTTTAGGTGTGTAAGACCATGGTACATTGATAACCATATGATTTTTAGTAAATCATCAACTATAAACGGATTTGAGTTGTCTTTACCTGTAGCCGTTTGCTCAGGACTAGCCAATTCTTAGGTTAGAATAACCTTTGGTGAATTGATGACCAAATATGGTTTTCCACTGCCTTTACCACAAGCCATACACTTATGGGCTAGCCAATTCTTTGGAAACCCCAAAAGGAGTAAAATCCATGGTGAATTGAAAACCATTCAACTCTCAGTAATGAAACATGGGTAAGTTGAGAACCCTATAGTTTTGAGCAAACTATTACAACTTTCAACGGATTTGATGATCACACCAGAGCCGTACCCTCATGGTGAGTCAGCTCTTTCTTGTCTGTTAGACATGGTGAGTTGATTACCATTTTTGTGCGGTTAAAAACCAACACTGTACCTGCACAAAAGTTAGTATACAAGAGACAAGGAAATTTTTTTTTTTTTTAACTAGAAAGAAAATAAAATAAACATAAAAGAAAATAAAGAAAGAAAACAAACAAATGAAAATGAAAAATATACAACAATAAGCACTCACTATATGATTCTCTTGGTTGTGGCCATCTCTGATTCACTGTCAATCTCCATCCGTGTTTCCACCAATGTCAACAAAACAGCAGGCCTCAGCGGATAATCCTTTTCCACTAGCATATAAATCTTTATACCATCCTTTGTAGACACCCTGTGGACAGCACATGAATCAAAGAGTTTCCAAGATACATCCCTAATCTTGGATTGGAATCTCCACATAGATTCCCCCCCCCCCATATCAGGATCATAAATCCTCTTCAGCTGTACCCATAACTCTTTATCTTTATCTTCAGCAGGTTCTTAAACCCTGAACTTTTCTTGTACCAACATCCACAGCTGATTAAGATCCGTCCTATCAACACCTTTAAGTAGATCTTCAAACAACTTTTATTTCTCAGAGATACCACCAACCCTCATGATCTCCCAACCCTTCATCCTTCCATCTGTGAACACTGTCAGCCAGTGATAGGATACTTAACTTCTAAAGGTTTGATGTATGTATGTTCGGGGACTACCATCATCATTTTCTGAATCTACTCATTAGTCAAGTTTTCTCCAGTCTTCAACTTCTTTGAAACATCATACTCCAAGACATCTAATTCTCTTTTCTTGCCATTGTGTTTGTCTTGTCTGAGTGGAGTGTTTAGACTGGCATAAGTTTCAAAGAATTTCTTTGCAAGTGCAGCATATGTCCAGCCTTTTAAGTCACTTAACCTGCAATATGCTTGACTTTTCAAGTAATGCTGCATAAATTTGACATTGTCAGCCCTTGTAGGCAACTTTGTCTTATACCCTGACTTTTGCCTTTCTCTGATTTGATGCATCAAGTCATTCCAAGTAGCTTTTTTATTTGTCTTCAAGATGAATGCCTTGAGCTGCTCTGACTTCTCTTCTGCATCTAACTCATTATCGTTAAGCGGCATCACAGCATGTACTTTTATAATCAAGTCAGAATCCAATAAATATTGAAGTTGCTCATTGAACTCTTCTGGATTGACATCCTCAGCTCTTGTGCTACTCATGAAACCAGCTATGTTCCTGTCATTATCAGCAGACATTTTCCTTGCTAGCTCTTCATCTTGAGCTATCTGAGATAGTCTAGCTCGTGCAGCAGCTAATTCCTGTTCATGCATCCTTCTAGCTATCTCTGCATCATGCTCTGTCTCATTCACCATTGAGGCCTTACCAGCAGACTTGGAAACAGCAGCAATAGAAGGACCAGTAGTATCACCAGCATCAGAGGGAATGCTACTAGATTGAATCACAGCAGCAGCAATAACCTTGTCAGAAGGAGTAACACGAACAACTTGAGAAGCAGTAGCACCCTCAGCCAAACTATCAGCAGCAACAGAATCACTAGGAGGAGCATTGAAAGAGCCACCAGCAGCAATAGAAGTACCACCAGTAGGAATACTAGAAGGGTTAGGAGCAGCAAAAATATCCACATTATCAGCAGAATCAAATGCACTATCTGCAGGAATAGCTCGAGCACCAGAACTATGAGCCGCAGGAATGAATGCACAACCAGTAACAACACCAGAACCACCAGCAACATTTGATGGAAACATCTCAAATGCTGACATTCTTGAAGACCGTTTGATTCTTCTCCTTGTGTATTCCTGAGTCGTGGTTGGTGTTGGATGCTCAGATATAACCCCCTCAGTGGTTGCACTAGCAACAGAAGCAGAAGCCAATACATTGAGTCCATCAAATTCCATACCAGCCTGATCATCTTCGGAATCAGAAAGTACAACCCTTCTTTTCTTTTATAGATGTTGAGCTTCCAAAGAGTTAATTCTTTCAATCAACTTTTGGATAGTCCCACCAAAAGTTTCTTTTGTGTCCTTGAGCTCCTTTTCCAAAGTATCCACCTTCTCACTAAGATTCTTTTTGGTGTCCTTTAACTCAGACTCCAAAGCGTCAACTTTCTTCTTATACCTGTCAAGCAAAGTATGCATGGGAGTAAGAGCATCAGGATCCTCAGCTTCACCAGCAGGAATACCTGTGGTGTTAAGAGCTTCATTGGATCTGGGTGGAGAGACTGAAAAATCTCCACCAATATTGGTGTCAAAATCAAAAGGCTGCCTAGTTGGACTAGGTGAGGAAAGCCTTGAAGTAGATGGCATATCATCATTAGTAGGCTCAACAAAAGGTGTGGGTTGGTCAACAATGGGGACAACAGTTGATGTCTGGACAATAGGCTCATCAAGGACAATGGTTTGAGGTGTGGTAGATATAGGAGATGGTGGTGACTGGATATCAGCAGCAACTGATGCACTTGCATCAGCAGCATCAGATGCCTCAACACTAGCAGGAACTTATGCATTGGCATCAGCAGCATCAACTATAGGTGGTATATTACCACCACCAGCAGCATAAGCTGCACCATCATGATCAGCCCCACCAGGCAACATAGCAGCTAAAAGAGGCTGATGTTCCCCTTCAAACCGAAACCTCATGGTTGCAAATAATTTGCCAGTTAGTCTATTCATAATCTTAGGGGTTGGGTCAGTGGTCTGAATATCTAATATTGTCTGCAAGAACCTAGGGTACATTAAAAATTTATGTTTGGCATTCCCTAAGTTCCCAACCATCCCATCAAAGATAAATTTAGACCAGTTATACACCCTCCCAGTAGATAGACATATAAGGCCAGAAGCAAGAGTGCTTGAGAATTGATCTCAGCTTCCTGATTTGGGACTAAGGCATTGTAATAAGGTATGAACAAGAAATCTCCATTGAGGAGAAAACCTACTTTTGTAAAAAGTAAAACTACCATCAATAGGATACCCGATTGTAGCCAAACCATCCTGAATGTCTTGTTCAGTAAAATCATATAGACCATGTGCATCATTCAGTTGAAGGTGATTCCTGATGGATGACTCAGTAAGCACATGCTCGTTCCCATCAATTGTAGCCACAATCTCCTTCTCCCTTCCCTCAGGTGTGCGTAGCACTGCCGTACTCCAATATTGTTTGACTAGAGAGTCATAGACCACCATTGGGCAATGAGTAATGGCATATCGAATGGAAGACCCTCTTAAGAAGGTAAGAATTTCATCATACCCTTCACTTCGATTTGAGGTGTCCAGATATCCAACTTTGTTATGGTCTTCTTTGTATCGAAGAGCTGCCATTGTTTTGAAGCAGTGAATGAAGTGAGGAGCAATGAAGTGGGGAGAAATGAAATGTATTTAAGAGAAAGTGGTTATTTTGGGTGAGAGATGAGTTATAAAAGTCGTGGAAACGATTTCCCAATTTAGCAGCTTAAATTGCAAAAATCTCATGTAATCGTTGACCAATTTGAAATTTAAATCAATCCCAAAATAAATCCCCAATTACTTCAATACCAGCAGCAACCACCAGTCAACCAGCAGCAATGAGAGGGTCAACCAGTAGCAACAAACTGCTGTTTGACCAATGTCAAATCCATAATTAACGCCAAAACCAACCCAACATTTAATTCCTTTAACCTGCCCTTAATGCTATAAAAGGCCTTGAGTCATCAATACAAACACATCACAATTTTCAAGCTTGAAACCCTAAATTAAACAATTCACACACAATGAGCTCATCCAAACCAGACATTGTTGATATATCATCCGATTCGTCTTCTGAATCATCTAGATGGGGAAATTATTTCCCACCCAATTACTCCACACAAACCAGCAGGAACACAAAGGGCAAAGAAAAAGTAGAGGAAATTTCCTCTGAGGAACCTTCATCTTCCCCACCTTATGCTGAAGACTCCACCTCAGATGATGAGTTCTCATTCTGGCCAAAGCACTTGACTTACTATCAAGGTGCTTGGGAAATAGATCCACCAAATCATCCCCTGTCAGCCAAACTTACTCGAGAGATGGAGAAAGCTGTGGCTGCCTTCAGCCAGATTCCTGTGCCAATGAGAAGTCAGCCACTCCGTAAGCCAAGTCAACCAATTCCAGTAGTGGTGGGACTTTCAGCCCCGAAGGCATATAATGTGATTGGTGGCGTAGGAGTGCGCAAGGTTATGCCGGATTATAAGGGGAAGGGTAAAGGGAAGCTGGAGTAGGTGGCTGGGTTGGGGTGTTGGTTCGGATGAGAAGGTGTTTGGTCTTTGTGTCTGTTGTATGATGTCTGATGTTGTCTGGGTAGCTGTTATCTCATGAATCTTGATGGATCTTCTAGTTTCAAAATAATTAATAAGAGTTTAATTTTTCCTGTTTTCATGAGTTTGTTGGCTTATTATTTGCACTTGAATAACTACCTGCAAAAGGATTAGAATACACACAAACCAAAGAATATACAAAATAACTATATCATCTGCAAAACAAAGTTAGAGTATAAACAAATCAACCAAAGAAATATGATAGATAACACACAAAATACAAGCATAAGCCTCCCCTTAGGCTTATGCCTTCCCTCAAAAACAGCAAACAGAAATATAACAACAAAAATTAACCCAAAAACTACATAAAACTACTCTAGCCATTACTGACTTGTCCCTGCCAAGGAAACCATGGTGAGTAAGCCATTCCCCCCATAAACATTTGGTCATAATAAGCAGGCCTATAATCCTTCTGAAAGAAAGAACTTGTAGGTCTGTTAAATGGTCTACCAGCATTCCTTTTCCAACCAGCAGAGTTAGTTCTACCAGCTGGAGCTGGCTTACCAGCAGGAACAACTGCGGGTCCAAAAGGCCTACCAGCAGCAATAGGTGCTGGTCGTTTTGCATTACCAGAAGGAAATGCAGTTGCTTTAGGCACAAATGGGGGAATATTCTCAACATTTTTCCACACTTGTTCAGTCTGCTTTTGTTTAACACCCATTTTATTTTCATAGAAATCACAGTCTTTTATGAGATGAGCATAACTACCACACACAAAATAGGATTTCTTCCTAAAAGTCTTATTCTTCACATGAATTCTTTTATTACAAACAAAGTTATTAGTTTCAACATTGGGAACCAAATTGTTTTTATCAGAAGCCAAGGAGTTGTTTTCATATGCAACTTTTGAGTATGAATCATGAGATTTGGGTGTTACAGACTTTTCACTTGAATCACATGACGTATAGTCAGTGAACTTAGATTCAGAGGACTTGTCACTTGCAGAGCAAGAGACAAAGTCATTAGAGTTACACTCAGAATCAGTTAAGTCCTTTGACTTTTTCCCATAGGACATGTAAGATTCATCCAAGTCTATTTCAAGGTCTGAGTGGATAGGGACAGGTTTAAACACTCCTCTTATAGGAGGAGGAACAGCATGCATTTCTCCTTCTTTTACATACTTTACAGGAATTTGGTAATTAACCTCCTAGGGGTAGGGTCAAACCATTTTGACTCAATAGTGTCATCAGTTTTATGATACCCCAAACCTTTCTTATACTTTACAGACTGAGTGCAATTATTTATCTTATCTACAAGTTTAGATGATTCTTTCAAAGAGTTACACTTAGTCTCCTCACTTTCTAACTTACCCAGCAATTCCTGTTTTTCTAAAATCACCTTAGCATGTTCTCTCTCAGAATGTTTTAATTCATTAGTGGTGTTTTCTAAATCTCTTTCCAAAACCCTTATCTTTTCCTCATAAGCTAACTGATTAGATTAGAACCAAGTTTTTTGTTTTTCTAAAGTTTTAACAGCCTTTTCATAAGCTTGAACTTTAACAAACAATTCTTTATATTCAGGCTCTATTTCATCATACTCTTTCTTAAGGTTGGAGTACATTTCATGACAACCAAAAGGACACTTTTGTACCTGAGATGAACATCCCATTAAGGCAAATTCTTCCACATCATCCTTTGCTTCATTAACCATACTGTGAGTTTGATTGACACATTCTTCATCAGATTTAGCATGTCCTGTCCAGTCTCTCATCGAGTCAAAAGGTAGCAAGGTTCTAATCTTTATGGCAAATGTCTCAAATTCAACTGTTCTGGATGAAGCCATTGAATAAGGGTCTAAGAGATCAGTTAGAAAAGTTTTCTTCTTCGACAGAGATCCTCACCAGGCTCTGATACCACTTGTTGGATCGTGCCTTTCTGATAGATCTTTGAGCTTGGTAGACTCTCTATGTGATCACAAACAGCCTAAGAGAATCTCTATGAATAAAACTTATGCTTAGGCGGAATCTAAACACAAGAGTTAAGAAGAAAATAAACTATAAAACGTTGATCCTCTATGGATCTTTTATTAACTAATATTGTTTTTAATGGAATCAATACAAAACTCATAACCGCATGTTTCTTTTATACTACAAGAAACCCTAATGCAGCATCACTAAGAAAACGTGTAAATAGATATACACTATCTCTTCCTAAAATAACTCTAACAAACATACTAAATATACGATAAGACCAGCAGTAAAAGACACAGCCAGCAGGAACAACCTGCACTACCAGCAGGAACCAACACCAACAGGAACTACATACCTGCCAGCAGGAACCGTTATAACTAACAGCAGGAACTAAACTAAAATATTATTCTAATAATTCCTAACAAGAGGAAGCTGAGTTAAATGAAATTTAGAAGCAGAAACGGGAAAGAGAGCAGATTGAAAAGGATATGCAGTTAAAAGAAAGAGAGCTAATTGAAATGGAAATGCTGTTAAAGGAAACAGAGGTGAATGAAAGAGTGACAGACAAAGATGAACAAACAGTCAATGAGGGTGCAACATCTGATGCTAGCTTGGTTTTCACGGGAAGTGATACATCTTCAGAACAGCAGGTTGAAAGTTGCAGTCCAAGGTATGATTCGGATGCTGATGATACACACAGGAATGAAGCTGTTTGGGATACTGAGGATGATCATATCAGACCTTCATTTGACACAGAGATATTGGCTACGGTACAACATTCAAACGATAATGATAATGTTGTTTTGTTCGATAATGTGTTTGCTCATGATAAGACACATCCTGCGCATCTTGAGTCCATAAGTGACACATATGTGGTGAAACGGTTTGATAGTAATATCACTCCTACAATTCCAGATATGGATCCTAATGGAGGTGAGCTTGCCCAGGATGGATCTACTTATGAACAAGATCGTGCCTTATTTGCTTCATTAATCAATAATTTCAAACATGAACTTGATAAGTGCAAAGAGGACAATCGCGAAACTAAGCAAGCGAATGTCTTATTAACCAAAGAGCTTGAGAGACTTAAAGAAATGGAAAAAGGTTTTGAAAATGTAACAAAAAGCAAAGCTGAACTTGAAATTGAAATCTCGAACCTTAAATTTCAAGCTCGGAAGTATGAATTGCACGGAGATTCTGTCAAACCACTTTTAAAACAAAATGAAGAACTTGAAGTTGGTTATAGAGAAGCTGTTTTTCATGAAAAACGTTCCATTCAAAAACTAGATGAACAAATGGTACTTAACAATTGAAAGGTTGAAGCGCTTTTAAAAGAGATCTCGGATTTAAAAAGTGAAAATTCAAAGCTTCAGAAAACCACTTCAAATTTTAAGATTGTTAAAACAAAACTTGAGAATGAAAATCAAGAGTTTTTAAAACGAGCAAACAATCTTGAAGCAAAACTTTGAAAAACAGGACAGACTATTCAAACTTTACAAATGATGCTTCCTAAAGACGAGAACATTCATCAAGGAAAATCCGGACTTGGTTTTGAAAATACCAATCATTTGGAAAATAATTTGGAAAATGATTTGAAAAATGAAAAACCTTGTTATTTAAACAAAGTGCAAAAATTGACACCTAGTTCGTACGATGCTGAAAAACTGGGAAAAGGTTTGTCGACTAATGTTCTGTTCAATTCAGAAGATGAAGAAAAATCTGAAGAAGAAAAACGTTTAAAAGTAATACAAAGAAAAATCCCATTCTCATAGCAAGGCTTTGTGTATGGTTGTACACAATTGACAGATATACCAAAAGGCGCTTTGAAAAGAAAAGACACAAATGTGAAAAGATATTTCAAAGAAGCTCAACTTGCTACTTATGATGCTAAGTTATGGCAAAATAAAGCAAGGAAACAGTTTTGTCATCTTAAACATCACATTGAGCAAATGTTACAAGTCATTTGGTTTAAGCAACAATACACCAATAATGATTACTATAATCTTCTTTCATCGGATTCTCGCCTAAAAATGGAAGTCTGTAAGATTTTAAAAGATGAGATTGAACCTCGTGTGAAAGATATCAACTTAAGTTTTGATTACTTTGAAAAATATCTTGTCACTGAAATGAGAGAAGATTTAAAGTACATCCATTCTCTTGAAGACGAATTTGATGAAAAATGCTTAACACTTGATATTCAAAAAGAATTTTTCACAAATCAAATAGAGTCATTCAAGTCAGTGTCTATCAGCCATGAGTATGAGAATGTGAATTTTGAACAAACATCTTCTTTGAAATCTGAAAATCTTTGTCTCAAAAAGAAAATCACAGAACTTTCAAAAGAAGCAGCTGAAGTCAAAGAAGAATTGTCAAAAAGAACTGCTTAGTTTGAGAAAGATTTAACAAAACTCGAAGCACAAAGTATTTCTTTCCAACTCAAACTGTAGGAAAAGAAAATTTCTTCTGAAAACTCTTTGACAACGGTGCTTAACAGAAAGGAAAATATTTTTGAAGAAACTTGTGATGATGCCAAAATCAAGTTTGATCTTGACGAACTTGATACAAAAAATATTGAATTGGAACATGTTGTGGCATCATTACAAAAAGAAAATGAGCATTTGAAACAGACTTACAAAAACTTGTTTAATTCAATCAAACGATCAAGAGTTCAGAATCAAATTTCAAACAAATCTAACTCTCAGATCGCAATAAATCATCGTTTTGAAAAAGAAAATTGTGTGCTTCAAAAGAAAGTTGTTGATTTGGAAAAGATCTTAGCACAAAAATCCAAAGATTTTGATGATGCCAAAACCAATTTTTCAATCGAAACGGACAAATATGAAAAATATTTTGCACATCTTGAAGATCAAAATGTTTCATTACATGAAAAACTGGCATCACAAGATCATCTTATGATTCAAAAAGAATACAATGATTTGAGAACATCATGCAATGCCTTAAAAGTAAAGTTTGATGCTCTTAATCGATCAAAAGGCAGATCTTATGTTTCTAACAAGTCAACACCAAAAGTAAGTGTTTCGGAGAAGGTTTACACGGGTGAATCTTCAAAACCATTTTCAAAAAAAGTCTCTCAATTTACGACCTATTCTTTGCAAAAAGGAAGGAAGTGTTCAAAGAGACTAAATTTTTCCGAAACAGTTACTCCTCAAAAGTTTACAAGGTCAAATGCTTCAAATGGAAAGAATCAAGCTTTTCAAACTCCAAACTCTCATTTTACATCGGTAAAGCAAGTGTGGAGACCAAAGCAAAGACATTCAAAACCTTTCAAATATTCAATATCAGAATTGCTTTGGCTGCAACATAAGAATGGCTCTGCTTTGACAATTCCAAATTCCGGAAAGTTTCCATTCATCTCAAAAATGAATTTTTGAAATGAAACACCGGGTTTCAACAATGGATGGAAAACTTCTTTTTCAAGTTTTAAAACTCAAAGAGAGACACCAGGTTTCTCAAACAATTTTCAAAAGAAAAAGAGTTTTAAATCACCGTTGATTCCACGAGTGTTATTTCAAAATGAAACACCAGTTTTTGTCCTCGTTGGAATTCAACTTCTTTGACTTGGATTGACACATCTTACAAATGGAATTCAAAATATTGTAAACCCGTTGGCGCCGTGCTTAAATGGGTTCCAAAGGTTGTTGTCTAATCTGATCTCATAATGGCTTCGAAACAACTCAGTTTTGGGCCCGAGCTTAATGTAATGGCTTCTGGACACATCAGTTTAGGACTCGCGCTTCAAAGAAAGGAAAGTGCTTAATCAAATCAAAGGTTTTAAATATTTTTCGAGCACTTATCCTAAAAATCTCTATGGCTTTCGTATACGTCAGTACGAAACCCGGACCTAAATGATGACTTCTGATTATTTCCAATCAGGACTCGTAATTTCAAAGACAAAATTAAAGAATTCTTGAGCACATGATCAAGATTTTTCAAAATCTTTCAAATTATTCTGTGCTCAAGATAACTCCCTCCAAACCCTAAAAATTGATTTTAAACTCTATGTTTAAAAATATGCTTTATTAAAGGGGGAGTATAAAAAATTGAAAAACAAAAATGTCTCGATTTCATGCAAAAACAAATCCGTCTATCTCTCCAAAAAGCTTCCTTCTAATCAGTTGATATCAAAAATATCACGTCATGCTATTTTTGAGGGGGAGAAGATGTGATTAAAATGTGATCAAAATGTTTAAAGATCGTGGATTGAATCTCAAAATAGCTCGACTCAGATTTTACCCTCGAATTAACGAAAGTTAAATGTCAATTATCAAAAAGACTTGTCCTGGACGGGTAATAATTTCAAGCTGGTTCATCCAGTGATGTAAACGTGTCTCGCAAAGGACTTGTCTGAGTAGAATGTACCAATTCAAGAGATTCTCTTTGAATATGACCTGGACGGGTAATAATTTCAAGCTAGTCTAACTAGTGATGTAAACGTGTCTCGCAAAGTTCATATTCACTGAAAATCGATCAATTGAAAATGTGCGAACTCTACCCAACATGTGCAATCTTATCTTAAAATGCATGAGCACATGTGAAGGGGGAGTATTTCAGAAAATGCAAAACTCTCGAAGTGTTAACTAAAATGTGTTTTATTCATAAACACTT
Source organism: Artemisia tridentata subsp. tridentata (assembly GCA_021014915.2). NCBI lineage: Eukaryota > Viridiplantae > Streptophyta > Magnoliopsida > Asterales > Asteraceae > Artemisia > Artemisia tridentata. Next base: position 397,891,597 of record CP139509.1, on the reverse strand, counting down.
TGAGAGATTTTTACAAAAGGTTTTATGGAAAGTGATCAATAAATCTAGGATAATCATGGAGTAATAAGGTGATTATGGTTAGGTTTATGTCCAATGATCTGCCAGAGCCGGAGGGATCTACCCAAGGACAATTCCAATAGATTAGAACTAGAATTCCTTAGGTATGATTGAAAAACGGAGTATATGAGATAGGAGAAAGAAGGAGTTGAAGAATGAAAAAGAAAAGTGTATGAAAGGGTGAAAATAAATAGCCCTCCATGAAAACTTAGGGCAGAAACCAGGTCAATACATCTGCTATCGGTAATCACAAAGTTGATACTGATATTGAAGACAAGACGTCATGGACCCAGTGACGCGCTGCACAACCCCTCCTAGCCACTTAGATATCTCTTAAAAGATATTTGTTTCATTTCTCACAGAGAACCTTGCATAATCTATCGGCCTCTCACTCCGAGATGTGTTGATATTGAAAAGGTGGCACTCTGCTCCATGCCTCCGATTACTAAAACCAAAAATGCATATTATCGAGCCTAGAGCCATGAGATTCATTAAAAGATCTCTTAGGATACACTTACAATATAATACACCTGTATTCGCCAAAAAGGACACAAGGTGTACAAGAGTCTTAATGAGATCTACGGATCTTGCCTTATATCATAATGGTTATTTGCTT